>JADRCD010181505.1:6057-17651 GCA_019843815.1 Montemys delectorum
TCTATCTATCTATCTATCTATCTATCTATCTATCTATCTATCTATCTATCATCTATCACCTGCCTTTCTGTTTGTTTGAGACAAGGTTTCTCTGTGTATCCCTGGCTGTCCCAGAACTCACTCTGTAGACCAGTTTGGCCTTGAAGTCACAGACATTCGCCTGCTTCTGCCTCCTAAATGCTGGGACTCAAGATGTTCATTCACTGCCACCACCTGACTACCTCACACTCAGTTTTGACTGTAGCAGGTGCTACGGTAAGCATCAACAGCACACAGATGCTCAGTCCACACAAGAGAAGGCAAGCACAGTCATTATCAGCATTTAAGAGATAGTGACATGAGCTCCAGAGAAGTTAAGAGTCAGCCTCCATAATCCCAGCCCTTGGGAGGCAGAGGCAGGCGGATTTCTGAGTTCGAGGCCAGCCTGGTCTAAAGAGTGTATTCCAGGACAGCCAAGGCTACACAGAGAAACCCTGTCTCAAAAAAAAAAAAAAAAAAAAAAAAAAAAGTCAGCCTCGAGACCGTGCTCTTGATTTGCATCACCTCCAACATTATTGGTGAGAAGGTGAGAGCCGCTGAATGTCAAACCCCAACCACGAGCAAGCATCCTTGTGTACCACCCTGGCGAAGTCACACAGTTCAGCTAATGTTCTGAGGGCTGTAGTTGGGCCACTAGACAAACCCAACAGACTTTACTGCCCAGGTGAAAATCTCCACAAAGGCAGCAGGTAGAGACTCCTAGGTGTGGGCATGATGGCCAAGTACAGTGGCCACTGTCATCGTAATGTACGCTGTACCTCAATCTCTTTGTAAACTTCTACACCTGGGTAACTGCTTTACCTACCCAACTCCGGCATTCAATGTTCCTTGGCCTCTTCTGAATAGACTTGTTGGCTGTTTCTGCAAGTCAATCCAACCTGAAAACGGCAGAGTTTTCTCCACTGAAAATTGTCAGAAGAGCGTGCTGCAGTCTGGGCAAAAACAGATGCCAAGAAAGTGTGCCTCATTGTCTAAACAATGCAAAGCTTGTGGAGAAATTTGTCCCCTCAGAGCGACTCTTTTAGACCTACAGATGCTCCTCAGATGCTTGTGTCATGGGTATTTATTTTTAAGTATGGTTTGTTTTACGGTTAGAAGGCACTGATTACTTAAAATAGGATTAACCTCCACACGCTTTAGAAATGATTAAACAACATTCCAGTTGCTCGCTCACATTTTTCACAGAAGATGACATAATGCATTTTCCTTTTGGTTTTAATAGTATGGATCTTAACCCACAGTTGGTAGGGGTATCATGTGGTTTGGGACCCTAAAGTTCTGTTTATATACAATTATCCTGGATTAAGATCATGTTGTGAAATAGAGTCTCCTGAAAGCAAAGGAAGTTCCAGCTTATCCCATGGATTAAAACAGAAGGGATGATGATGAATGTACCATTATTTTCCTTATGCCACTTTGTTAATCTGTTAATTGATCAAACAGATTATGAAAAGCTCAATGAAAATGATCATGGATGTGTGTGCGTGTGTGTGTGCGTGCGTGTGTGTGTGTGTGTGTGTGCGTGCGTATTGTTGCTGTTACTATTTCATACAGCTCTTTACCTTACCTCCTGGCTCATTTAGATAGACAAATATTCTTTTGGTAGCCAGTATAGGCCCAGTGCATCTTCCTGCTCCAGGGCAGGAAGAAGAAGCAAGAGCTGGTGTCCTATCTATAGAGACTGGCCAGAGACAGGCATGTAGCCATAATGGTTCTTCTCTTTAATATCTAAAACCAAAGTCAACCTTGCACGCTCATTGGCATTCCAGGATCCAAACAATTACACAAAGTTTCAAGAATGTTAAAACATCCCATTACCAGTCTCTTTCAGTCTTAAATTGAGCATTGTTTCCAAGCAAGTAAAATTTGGCACAGACTCTTTTAGCTGTAAGATGTTTGCTGAGAAAATTCTGTGTGTCCAGCCACTGTCAGTGCACTTGATCCTGGTTTCTCTACCCTGGAACATTCATCCTTCTGTTGTTTTCTACGCTTATGTGTTTGTGGGGTGTGTGTGTGTGTGCGTGCACATGTATGCCTACCTATGTACAAATGCAGGATGTCCACCTGGGTAAGATGCATGTGTGTATGCATGCCCACATGTATACAGATGCATGCATGTTCATATGTGCAGATACATGTGTATATGCATGCCCACCTATGTGCAGATGCATGCATGTCGCATGTCCACCTGTGTACAGATGCATGCATGTATGCATGCCCACCTGTTTAAATGCATGCATGTATGCATGTCCATGTGTATGTAGATGCATGTGTGTATGTGTGTCTACCTGTGTACAGATGCATGCGTGTATGCGCGTCCACCTATGTATATATGCATGTGTGTATGCATGCCCACCTGTGTACAGATGCATGTGTGTGTGTCCACCTATGTATACATGCATGTGTGTATGCATGTCTACCTGTGTACAGATGCATGCATGTATGCATGTCCACATGTATGCAGATGTATGTGTGTATGTGTGTCTACCTGTGCATAGATGCATGTGTGTATGCGTGTCCACCTATATATATGCATGTGTGTATACATGTCCACCTGTGTATAAATGCATGTGTATATGCATGTCCACATGTGTGCAGATGCATGTGTGATGAGGCCTGAAGTTGATGGGTATCTTCCTTGGTCACACTCAACTTAATTCATAGAAGCAGGGTCTCTTCCTGAACCTGAAATATTCAATTCCATCTAGTTTAGCTAGCCAGCTTGCTCCAGGGATCCAGCTCTGCTTTCTGGGTGCCAAGATTTTAGGTGGCTGCCACACCTGAATGGCTTCTACCTGGGTTCTGGGGATCTGACCTCTGAACCTCATGCTTACAAATGCTTTCTCCACTGAGCCATTGCCTCAGCCCTGCCATCAGTTATTGCTGGTAATGGGACAACATGAATGTCTTCAGATCTGCATTGCGTGTGGTAGATGGTGGATGGGGATTTGGCATTCATTTACATTTTAAAGGGGCAGTTGAGCTCTGATATGTGAACATAATGTTAGACTTTTATTAAGGGAATCAAAGCCGCTATCCTACATCCACAAATGTGACTGACTTGTGTGTTTGACTGACAAAGTGAGGAAGTACACGGAAAAGACAAAGCTGAGGTTTTGATGTAGCTCAGGGTCCTCTCTGGTGAGTGACGCCTGCAAATGTCTAGAGTTGAACAAGGTGCGCTGCTGCTGCTGCTGCTGCTGCTGCTGCTCTTCCTTCTTCTCCTCCTCCTTCAAAATAGGATTTCTTTATATAGTCTTGGCAGGCCTGGAACTCACTATGTAGACCAAATTGTGTGTGTGTGTGTGTGTGTGTGTGTGTGTGTGTAGGTGTATGTATATGAGTGTATATAATGTGTGTATTGTGTATGTGTGTATATGTGTGTGAGAGTGCAAGTATGTATGTGTGTGTGAGAGTGTGTGTGTGTTTGTGTTTGTGTATATGTGTGTATGAGTGTCTGTATGTATGTATCTATGTAAGTGTATGTGTATGTGTATATACGTGTATGAGTGGGTGTGTATATGTATGGGCATATTTGTGTGTGAGTGTATGAGCATGTGTGTGTGTGAGTACGTGTGAGTGTGTGTGTGTGTATGTGTGTGTGTATGCGTGTGTTGCTTGTACAGAACTGTGTGGGTGCATGAGGCAAGAACAGGTTGTTAGATGTCTTCCTCTGCCTCTGTCTCTAACTGATCTGGAACCTGCTGTTTGGGCTGGCCGGCCCAGCCAGTGGGCCTGGGGGACCAGCCTGCTCCAGGCTAAAGTGCTGGAGATGTGACATGCACAGCCACAATCAGTTTTTTTCTCGGATGCTGAATTCAAATTTCGCTCTTCTGTGTCGAAGGCCTGGTGCTCTTGCCCACTGACCCAACTCCCCAACCTTTAGTTTAGTGTTTTGTTTTGTTTTGTTTTTTAAATAAAAGAGAATGCTGTTTTTTGTTTTATTTTGTTTGAGACTAGATTTCACTCTATTTTACCCTGGCTAGCCTTGGTCTTGGGACAATCTTCATCTTAAGTGCTGGGACTATAGGTGTGAGCACCGTGTCTGATGGAGTCGACCATGCTCAACACATTGTGGCCCAGTGTCCTGTGGGCTGACTCTGTGCTTAGTCTGGATTTAGAAGGGAAAAGCTGACTTCCACGTCTGAGGACAAAGAGCTAAGGCCACAGGATGCCACGTCTGGTTGAGAAGGAAGCACGGCCTTGGTTGGGGCGAGGAGCACAGCAGTCACATGGTGGTGTCAGAGTTTACTAGGGTTTGAACGACTGCAGATCCTGAATATCTTAAAGTCAGTTTGGCAGAGCTGAGTTTTTAATTTTTGCTTTAAGCTATTTGTCGTTTTCCTCTATGAACTTTTACAGAGGAAGGGTAAACTTCCTTCTTGAAAATAATCTGGTGCTTTCCTTTAGTGAACTTTATCATCAATCAGTCAGGAGATTGCTTGGAACTGAAAAGGGCCAGGAACTAAAAGGGGCCAGTATAGAGAGAGCCAATTCCTCTAAGCCAAGTACAAGAAAATTATAGTCATTGACAAAGTAGTTTGTGGCAAGTGGCAGACTTCTGATGGCTGACCCAGCCCTCTGGACCTACTAACATCGAAGCCTGTTATACTGATGCATAGAGTGAGAGTCAGAAGTTTATATGACCTGCTAGAAACTGGGAGAATCCACTCTTGAACCTAGGTTTAATTCCAAAGACCATACAGCTTGCTTTGCATTTGAAGACTCCCATAGTCCCTTGCCGGTGCTCCACTGCTCTTTGAAATCTCCCATAATTCCTTCCCAGGGCTTTGCTGGTTAGTGGGAATGACAGGTTTATTCTATGTGAAACAGCTGCAACTAGGGAGTGGAGCAAAAGGACTTGGTGAGAGATGATGGAAGCAGACAGGGAGACGGAGCAGGCTGGAAATCACAGGTTCTAGCGTGGTTATGTGGTCTTAGTTACACAGCCTGACTAGTCTTAGCCCTCCTTGGTTGCACAGGGTGTCAGCAATTGAAAGAGAGGTTCCTCCAGTAACAATTCTGACAGAAGTCAAGGAAGGTGCAAAGGAATTGCCACGAGGATGTGAACTTGGGAGAAGTGAAGGAATGGAGGAAGGACAGTCTAGATCGGACGATACTTTAAGCCAGTGATTCTCAAACTCGAGCATTCTGTGACCCTTTCAGACAGTCCCTCATGTTGTGATGATCCCCCAACCATAAAATTATTTTGGTTGCTACTTCCTAACAGTAATTTTGCTACTGTTATGAATCATAATGTAAATATTTGATATGCAAGATATCTGATAGACAGCCCCTGTTAAAAGGTCCTTCAAGCCTCACCCCAAAGGGGTTGTGAGATCTATAGGTTGAGAACCGCATCTCACAGAAGGTTCAGCTGTGAGTTCCAACAATATGTGTGAAGGAGCTACATCATCTGTGAAATAAGCCACAGGGCTGGAGGTGTGCCAGTGTGGGAAGGATTCTGGGATGTGTGCTTAATATTTGGGGTCTCAATTTCATCTGTTCTCGTAGCTGACCTCCCAGTCAAAGGCTTCTTTGGCATCCACTCCAAAAGGATGCACCAGATTTAATGGTTCTTAAGGTGCAATTCCATGTTTGGTAATAGACTCAGGGCTACAGAGAGGTGTTTTCTTATTGACAAGAGCAAATGTGGCACTAGGGACTGGGAAACACTCTGTACAGGTGGGAGCTGGGATGTCAGAACTTGTCTCTTCTACCCTCCCAGTTGAGTGGGAATTCCACTCAAGTATCAATTATGAATGGCTGATTATAAACAGGAAACCAGAACTAGAAGCAGCCCACAGGTCCAGTGAGTCACAGGGAAAGGAGCATGGAGATTCTAGAGAAAAGAGATGGGAATAAACCATCTGAAGGATTGCAGAGGCTGCCATAAAAAGGACATGTGAACTATACACTCAAAGAAGGGAAGGGACAAGGCCAAGCAGTGGATGAATGGGTGGCAGAGGCACTGGGCTGTGATGGTGTTCATATGCCGGTGGGGAGGACAGGATCCTGTGGAAAGCCCTAGAGAGCCAAAAGAAGGACATAGCTGCTTGTGAATGAAGGCCCCATCAGGGTTCTTCGTGGTTGGAGCATATTATTTCTGATTTAAAAAAAAAATATGTGAGTTACTATAGCTCATTATGAGATACCGTTTGGGATTCTGGGAGTATATCTGGGTTTATTGGAACATTAGAGTTACAGGATAGGGAAGATGGATCACCACAGCAGGTTGAGAGAATAAAGCTACTGGGCTGAAAACTAGAGGTCACGGAGTAGTCTAACATGGGTTTCATACAGACTTTGGGATAACATCGTATTCTAAAAATCAAGTTTCTGTCAGAGTCACCAGAGATGATTCAGTAGCTTAGGAAGTAAAAAAGTCAACTTTTATCATGTTGTTCTATGTTGAAACACTGTTAATTGGTCTTTCAATTAAAACTAATTAAATGAACACACCCTGCTTTAAGAAAGCCACAGTTAAGTGATGGGCGTTCCTCAAAGCAGGGTCAGTACTATCATTCTTGACTGGTAGCGGGGGTGAGAGATGCGCTCTTAGGAAAATAATCTTAATGCATATTTCAGACATGATTCATTGTTCAAGAGAAGTTTGCAGTTTTATGCCTTTCATCTGAGGGATCACAGGGTTATTTGTAGACTCTGCTGGGTTAGTCAACACTCATCGAGCCTGAGTGCCAAGTCCTTACTAGTCTGTGCGTTTTGCCAGCAGGAGGGCACACATCCCCATGGGCAGGATGGAGAGTCTAGAGAGAAGATGAACCGTCTGAGCACTGGTTTTGAACTATTAACTGAGAATCTACAAGTTTAATCCATATCGATCACATACATTAATGTTGGAGGGGTTACAAAAAAAAAGTATTATTTTTTTGTATTTCCTCAAAAATGAAAACAATGGTTTGGGTTTTTTTTTTCCTCTTCTTCTCAGGCTTCTGGTCCTTTCTACTCAACACAATCTTAACTTAGTCTTTTGCCAGATCTTCCCAACTATCTCTGCTCTGAGCCTCACCTAGATCTATAGTTCTCAGAGAGCATTCAAGACCCCCTGAGCTCACCATCTGCCTTCAGGGTACCTGAGAAGTAGAGGGATTTTCTTTCCTTTTTTTTTTTTATTAGATATTTTCTTTATTTACATATCATTTGATTTCTCCTTTCCCAGTTTCCCCTCCAAAAAACAAACAAACAAACAAACAAAAACAAGAACAAACCCCTGTTGTCTCCCCCCTCCCCATGCTTGCCAACCCACCCTCTCCCACTTATTGGCCCTGGCATTCCCCTACACTGGGGCACAGAACCAGTGCCTGAGAAGTAGAAGGATTTTATTCCCGCTTTTTTTTTTAAATTGTGTGCACATTCACATATGTGTGTGCATGTGTGCACATATGTGCGTGTGTGTGTGTGTGTGTGTGTGTGTGTGTGTGTGTGTGTAGTGTGCGTATGGAGAATAGACAACAACTTTCAGCAACTGAGTTCCTTCTTCAACCATGGGTTTCAGAGACTGAACTCAAATTGTCAGATTTTCATAGCCAGTGATTTTACCTGCTGAGCTATCTCCATACGCCCCCCCTCCTCTCGTGTGTGAGGACTAGAAAATGGCTTTTTCATAAGCTTTAAGGTATGTGATGCCACCTGTCTTTGGGCAGACGGAATGTATGCAGAGGATCTAGCAGTTGATAATTTTTTCCATTTTTCCTCATGGAGTGAGCCAATAGGAACAGACAGGTGTAACTCACAGGAATGAAACTCTCCACGAACGTCCATAGCTTTTAAGAGTAGGAAGGGGTCCCAGGAACACTGCTGGCCTGGGGAATGGCCTTGCCTTGCGGGGTCCCCTCTCCTCTTACATCTCAAGTCTCACCATCCCTTACCCACAGCCTCCTGCTTCTCTTCCAGAGGAGCCAGAGTGTCACCTTTCCGAAAAGAAAGCTTGTTAGTTGCTGTGAGTCCAGAAAGTCTCAAAGACTTTATGGCTGTGGCTTTCTTTTCTCTCTTCTTCTTTAAATCACAGGAGGACCCATCAGAGCAGCATTCAAAGGCTCTTACCATCTGGCCTCAATCCACTACTCACTCCATGTGCTGCAGCCTGGGCATGCCAGTCTAGGGTAGCAACTCAGAAACAACAGGCTTTTGTGTCACCTCTAACTCCATCCAAGGAAAGGGGACAACTCCTGAATCTGTGCCCTGAGTCAAGTGCGTAGACTTTTGCTACAAAATTGCTGTTTGACCCTGGTAACAACAATCCTGATTGGTCCTTATGCCTCTTAGAGCTGTAGACTTTGTCTTGTTCAAATCTAGACCATGGTAGGCTTAGTACAAAATATTTTGTTGAATGAACGAACGAATGAATCCTGGCAGTAACCAGATTGTGTTCGCTGTAAGCATTTTGAGGAGGTATAGATTTACTTATGAGGTGCTGTGATTGCTGTTTGAGTCTGTCTATCCCCACAAGACATATGAAGACACTCTTGGATACCATTTTTATTTGTAAAATTTATGTTGCTCACACCGGTTACCTACTTTGCTCATCCCAGTAGGCAGGGAGTTTCTCTGCTTCTCTCCATCTGACTGTCAGGCTCAAAGCAAGAAAATCTGCTGCCACGGAGGTTAACAAGAGGGACATGCCCTACATCACTGGACTAAACACAGTTCTACCGTGTTCCAGGTGGTGCAACAGAGACTCACTGAGCCCGCAGTGTTGGCAGCTCTCTGTATGGCTTTAGGTACAGAGACGAGTAGCTGAGGCTCCTTCTTGCCTCTGAGACCTTGTGGGCTAATATGGAGAATCAAGAGACAAGGCACAGAACCGAAGCTCCTCACAATATGAGTGAGGTCAGGGGGCAGCTGTCCCCACTTGCCCATGGGCTTATTTTTCAGACATTTCAGTTTCTCGAAGTCAACCTTGGACTGAGATTATTATTATTATTATTATTATTATTATTATTATTATTATTATTATTTTGGTTTTTTTGAGACAGGGTTTCTCTGTATAGCCCTGGTTGTCCTGGACCTCACTCTGTAGACCAGGCTGGCTTCAAACTCAGAAATCCGCCTGCCTCTGCCTCCCAAGTGCTGGGATTAAAGGCGTATGCCACCACCGCCCGGCTTGGACTGAGATTATTATAGAAGTGTTGGGAAGACACTTTAGTGAATTCCCTTACACCATAAGTCACATGTCTCCCTATAATTAAAATGTTATTCTGGTGTATTTGTCAAAAATCATTTAAACAATATCTAGATATTATATTAATTAAATTCCACACTTTATTTCAATTTCATGAAGTTTTTTTTTGTTTGTTTTTTAAGAAAAGCACTGTTTAATTTGAAATCTTGAAAACCACGAAAGTGGTAACATAACATAAAAAAAAGTACCTGTAGTCTTGGGCCTAAATGATTTGGCGAATTTGTTAGTGAGTTTATTCCTATTATTTACCTATTTATTCCTTTACTTCTGAACCTTGCATCGATCCTTTGTGAATTTCGCATCATATACCCGACTCGCACTCATTCTCCTGACCCTTCGTGTCTGCCCTCCGCCCTTGCAGCCACCCAACAAAATGAAATAAACAGCAGCCAACCCCATCTTGTTGTGGAAGCAGTTGTGTGCCACAGTGTGTCCCACAGTGTGCCCCCTCAGTCCACGCAGCTTTACTTGCAGATGTTCACTGCAATGGGTCACTGGTCTGTTCCCGGCTTCTGTTACACTCTCAACCCTGGATCCTCACCAGGACTCTTCTCGGATATCCTGTTGTTGCCCTGGGTCACGGAGATCTGCGGCCTTGGTTCTGCAGGACTGGCCTTTTCACACGCTCCAGCAGTTGACACATGGGGCAGATGTCAGGGTGGACCAAACCAAAGCCCTGGATCTGGTAGCTGAGCTTGTCAGCCAGCCAGTTCTCCCTCATGTCTTCTCTCTCCTGCACTGCCCTGCCTAGCTCACCCAATAGAGAAGCTGGCAGGGGCCGGGCTAACGCTCCCATTTTCACACCCTTGGGGCCAGCTCACCGGCCTCTATGCACCAGGGCCAGCTCTACTGTGCTGCCCAGGCGAGATGCAAGGACAGCCTGCCACAGGTGACTGGGAGGGGCATCGTTTCTCCTTTGCCCACACCACCCCGTGGCACCGGGGGGGGGGGCATAGCCTACTCTCATGTGCCCAAGGCTGGATCCCCTGCTCTTTGGCCACCAGGGCCAACTCCACTTTGCTGTTCTGATGAAGTGCAGAACTGCTCCCCTGAACAAGGGGCAGGGACAGCTCTCCCACCGCAGGCGACAGGCAGGGTCAACTTAGCACAGTGCTTGACAATCAACATGGCCTCTGGTGGTAGTCCAGACCAATGGAGATCTGCATGGTCTTTGCTGGTAACATGAGCCTCCGCCATCAACACAGACCCTGGCTGTGATATGACCACAAACCCAGACACGGTCTCTGGCAGCAGCCTGGGTCCAGATGTCACTACAGCCTCAGTTGGTAGCACAGGCCACTCAGGTCAGCATATCCCCCAACAGGAGGTTGGCCCTCAGATATCCATATGGCTTCTGGTGGCAGCCCAGACCACAGACATCTGTATAGCCTTTGGTGGTAACTCGGACCACGAACATTGACGCCAGACCACAGCAGCAGCAAGACCACGGACCGGATCCAGACATGGTCCTTGATGGCAGCCCAGGCCTGGGCATTACCATGGCCTCAGGTGGTTGTGCAAGCTCCTCATCTCTTCCTGTTCTTCATGGTTGAGGCTCCAGGTCCACCTTCCTCCACAGTGTAGGAACCACTGAGCTTAGCTTTCTCTCCTCTGCTGCATACTCCATTTCCCCCATCTCTTCATCACACATTCTTCCATTTGTAGTGGCAGCCATGATGGGCCCTTGGGTGTCTCCTGCCTGCCCAGGGCCAGTGGGACAGGGTGGGCGCTTGGGTCTCATGAAGTTTTCTTAATACCCATTTTCTGTCCCATCCAGGTCACCACATCATACTGTTGTTTTGTTTTGCTTTGTTTACGTGAGTACGCTGTCACTGTCTCCAGACACACCAAAGAAGACATCCGATCCCACTTCAGATGGTTGTGAGCCACCAGGTGGTTGCTGGGAATTGAACTCAGGACTCTGGAAGAGCAGTCAGTGCTCTTAACCACCCAGCTTTCTCTCCAGCCCCCATACTTATTTTTTTTTTGTATCTCCTTAAAGTGTCTTGACTCTGACGGCTTCTCAGACTTTATAAATGCGTTTTGAGTACTGGGAAGGAGATCCTGGAATGGCCCTCAGAAGATCTGTGTGATATTTTTTTCATAATTACAGAGGATCAGTGGATTTTCAGGAGATCACGGATGTACAGAATCCTTCTTATTGTATCATATTAAGAGTAATGCTGTCCACATGGTTTGACTACTGATGCTTGCCTTGGCCACCATGCTAGAGAGGTCTCTTCCCCACAGACTGCCCTTCCACTCCTCTCTCCACACTCACTGGAAATCAAGTTGTCATGGGAAGCCCCCTCTTAGAACGAGGAGTTACACTTCACCTCCGGGGGGGGGGGGG
>JADRCD010181506.1:0-19119 GCA_019843815.1 Montemys delectorum
ATGATCCAATGTAGCCTTTCTTTCACTTGTTTGAGAATTTTTTGCTCATACAGATCAAACAGATATGAGTAGGTGTCCTATTTCATGCCTGGAAACGCCACAACTGATTATTAGCCGGTACCACAGTATCAAAGATCCAAACGAGTCATGCCATTATAAATTTCACCCCTCCTGTGCTGACCATTATGGGCTATGTCATTATAGACATTGTTTCGTCTATGTTGTCCATTATAATAACTACGATCACTTTGTCTCTGGTGATTCAATACTGCTACCTGGCCCTTGTTACCTCAGGGTCCAATTAAACCCACTGCATTTAGTTCATCTAATTGAGCAGCAGCATCTCCAACCCTAAGGTCTGGCACAAGGAAAAGGGCAAAAACAAAACTCTCCAAATGTGCTGGTGCCCCTCTCACCAGTTTAGGTCTTATAGGATTCGTGAAGGGCCTATCTTCTGGGGCTTCCCATTGTGGAGGATTAGGTTTTATGCAACATATCCACTCTAGCATTGCAATTTTCCTGAGCCTTAAAATTCCTTCATCAACACTAAGCCAAGGGATAACAGGCATCTCCAACTCCCTTTTCAGAAGGCCATCTTTTGATAAACGCTTCAGCCACCCATTCAAACAAACTTCTGACACCTTTTTTAATTGTGCAAGCTTGCATATCAAACCTAGAATCTCCACCCAGAGGATCCATGTCAATAAACTCAGCCTGATCTAGTTTTATGTTCCTTCCACCATTATTCCACACCCTTAAAATCCATTCCCACATATTTTCCCCAGACTTCTGCTTGAATGAATTAGCAAACTCATTAAGCTCTTCAGCAGTGTAGCTCATTTCCTCATGGACTACACTTTCTACCTCCCCTCTAGGGGCCTGCTTTGCCTTGAGTCTGGTTATAGGTATAGAAGAAACTATTAGAGGGCCTTGAGGAACATCAGTATTGTCTTGCCTGACATTTTCTTCAGAGAAAATCACTTTTGGTTTATCAGACTCTGGAATAGCCACTACACCATATTTTAATCCATTTAGAAAGAAAACACTAATATTTTTAAAATAAGGGGGGAAGTTAACAACCAATGTCAATTCTCAAAACCTAAGTTGGAGCCCAGCAGTGGTGGCATATGCCTTTGATCCCAACACTTGGGAGGCAGAGACAGGTGGATTTCTGAAGTCAAGGCCAGTCTGGGCTACAGAGTGAGTTCCAGGACAGCCAGAGCTAAACAGAGAAACTCTGTCTCAAAAAACCAAAAACCTAAGTTGTGATTGGTATCAAAAAGCTATGATGCTAAAATTTAGGGATGACTTCTTAAAAACATACTGTATAGGTAGAAAGCCTTCTTAGATGCAGGCTAACAATCAAAGGCCTTTCTGGGTGCAGATGTACCTTAGTTAATGGGGTGCTTGCCTTGCTTACACAAAGCTCCGGCCTGGCTCAATCCCCAACACTTCACAAATGGGGCATGGTGGTGCAAGCCTGTAATCCTCATATTCAGGAAGTGGATTCAGGAGGATCAAAAATTCAAGGCCAGGCTGTTATTTTATATATACATATATAAAATATATATGTATGTATGTGTGTGTGTGTGTGTGTGTGTATATATATATATATATATATATATATATAGAGAGAGAGAGAGAGAGAGAGAGAGAGATAGAGAGAGAGAGAGAGCGCAAGTTCTAGACTAGCTGAGACTATGAGATTTGTCTTTGAAAACAGGGGTGGAAGGAGTATTAAAATAAAGATAGGTTTTAATGTGCAATGTGCAAACCATGTACCTCTATTACTTGTCAAAAGTTAATTAAACAGAACTAACAGATACAAATATTTTACCATTCTAAAAACTTGAAGGTGAAACATTAATAATCTGAATGAAATTCCTTCTACAGACCATTCGGCTTCCATCAACTCTACACAAACCAAGCAATCCTCTGATCACTTGTATTTCTTGGTGTCTGAGAAATCCAAAGATGGTATCAGGTAGCTATTAGACACAATACCCCAGATATCAACTGACACGTGGGTCTTCTGGCACAAGCCAGCTTCATGTGAAGGTGAAGTGAGTGAGTATGTTCTGGCTCTGATTACTCAAAATGAGATATAATTTAAACACCTACCTATACATTTTGAGCATTCAATAAATAATTGTAGAATAAATGAATAATGTGAGTTTACTTTTATGTTAGCAAAAGTGTTCTATGTCAGTGAACAGCCACAGGAAATGCATATTTCAGAGGAACTCCTCATTAGAACACTCTGATAATCTCACAAAGGTACTTCAACAGCTACTTTCTTTTTTTTTTTAAGATTTATTTATTTATTATATGTAATTACACTGTAGCTGTCTTCAGACTCTTCAGAAAAGGGCGTCAGATCTCATTACGGGTGGTTGTGAGCCACCATGTGGCTGCTGGGATTTGAACTCAGGAACTTCAGAAGAGTAGTCAATGCTCTTAAACACTGAGCCATCTTTCTAGCTCCCAACAGCAACTTTCTTAAATGAAAAGTACTATCTATTGAAATAGGTAAGCAGGATCTTA
This sequence comes from Montemys delectorum, assembly GCA_019843815.1. Lineage (NCBI taxonomy): Eukaryota > Metazoa > Chordata > Mammalia > Rodentia > Muridae > Montemys > Montemys delectorum. Next base: position 2,545 of record JADRCD010181506.1, read on the forward strand.
GGATGTAGGCCATGGCAAGCGCATCTGAGAGCCTGACAAGCAGATTTTAAAAAGTTACACTGCTACTCAAATGAACAGAAGTTGTTATGAGGAAGAAGCCACAGTAAAAATAAACAATTAATAAATTAATTTAATATAACCTATAAAACAAAATTGAAATGTACTTTCAAAACAAGTAACACAACCACTAGGAAGACTGCTTTGTGGGTAGAGAAATATGTCCCAACAATATTCTGTGTTCCATTTACACTTCCATGAAGACAAAAGATGCTAGACTCAAAGTTCAAGTCCTACTTCTTAACATACTGGCATATCTTTAAAACACTGTAATCTCACTAAATGCAAATGCTTTTATTGTTCTTATTATCTTGGTCCAATAAAATCATTTTGACCGGGTCTCTAGGTGATGTTACTGATCGCCACTTGACTAGACTGCTCTAGGGATCCTGTCTACATTCCCTTCCCTCAAGGTTACAGACACTTGTGAGCACACTCACTTTCACATGGGTGCTCAGGATCCACACTCAGGTCCTCATGCTTGTCAGGAAGGTACTTTGCCAACCAAGCTGCCTTAGCAGTGCCCCATTTGTAGGTAATTGCTTTGTTTTGAGATAGTATTTCATTATGGAGCCTTCACTGCCTTAGAATTTGAAATGTAGACCAGACTGACTTTAACCTTGTGCCTGCCGCCCAGGTGCTGGAGTCAAGTGCATCAGTCACCACACTCAGCTGTGACTTCTTTTCATTTTAAATGGAATACTGCTAAAAAGAGTTTTGTTGCCTATCATTTTGTTACTTAGTTGAATTCTTTAATCTATCATACTTTATTTTATTCTGTTGAATTTTCCAGATAAATAGCCATAGTATCTACAAAGATGGACTGTATTTTTTTGTGCTTATGCCTATTTTTATTTTAAGTCAAATGTGGTTTTTTTATGTGTATGAGTATTTTGGCTACATGTATATCTGTGTATGCAGTGCAAAAACCAGGAGAGGGCATCAGATCCTCTGGACCTGGAGTTACAGCTGAGCCATCTTGTGGGCACTGGAAATTGAACCTTAACCACTAGAGGAGCAGCAGTGCTCTTAACTTCTGAGCCACCATCTCTGCAGCCTTGCACTGACTCTTAGTTTTCAAAAGAGTAAGTTCTTAGTAGTAAGTTCTCCATTCTTCCTGATTTTAGTGATTTAGTGACTTAGTGATCTTGGTTTTTGTTTTTCATTTTTTTTTATTGGATATTTTCTTTATTTATATTTCAAATGTTATCCCCTTTCCCAGATTCCCTCCCTCCCAGAAACATCCTATCACATCCTCCCTCCCCCTGCTTCTATCAGGGTGTTCCTCCAACCACCCACCCATCCACTCCCACCTCCCTGCCCTCGATTCCCCCACACTGGGGCATCTATTGAGCCTTCATAGGACCAAGGACCTCTCCTCCCATTGATGCATGACAAGGCATCCTCTGCTACGTATGCAGCTGAAGCCGTGTGTATTCTTTTGTTGATGGCTTAGTCCCTGGGAGTTCTGGGGGGGTCTTGGTTGGTTGATATTGTTGTTCTTCTTATAGGGTTGCAAACCCCTTAAACTCCTTCAGTCCTTTCTCTAACTCCTCTATTGGGGACCCCGCTGTGCTCAGTCCAATGGTTAGCTGTAACTATCTGCCTCTGTATTTGTCAGGCTCTGGCAGGGCCTCTCAGGAGATAGCCATATCAGGCTCCTGTCAGCATGCACTTCTTGGCATCCACAATAGTGCCTGGGTTTGGTGTTTGGTGTCTTTTTAAAGCAGTTATGCTTTTTGGTTTCCAAAATTATTAATCTTGAGCATCAATTTTATAGGATCTAGAATCACCATGGAAACAAATCTCTGGGTTTGGGATTTTCTAGAATAGGGTCATTTAGTTGAGGTAGAAAGACCCATGGTTGCCTTGGGTGGCACAGTCCATGGGCTGATGGCATGAGCTGACTAAACAGGAGAAAGAACTGAGCAGCAGCACTCATCTCTGCGTCCCACCATGACGCACTGTCATGTGAACTAGGAGCTAAAGTAAACCTTTTTTCCCTTAATTGCTTTTGCCAAATATTTTGTCCCAGAAATATATAAAATAACAAACAGTTACTGATAATACAGTATAATATATAGACTATTATTTTTTTAAAGATTTATTTATTTATTTATTTATTTCATTTATTATACTTCTTGAGACACATCAGAAGAGGGCATTACAGATGGTTGTAAGCCACCATGTGGTTGCTGGGAATTGAACTCAGGACCTCTGGAAGAGCAGCTGGTGCTCTTAACTGCTGAGCCATCTCTCCAGCCGACCACTCTCTATTTTATCACCAATCTTTAAATGATAATTCTTGAATATGACATTCAATTTAGCTTCATTTTCATCCTGTTTATATTTCTGTCTTGTCCACAAAAGTCTGAGGACTTTATAAAGATTAGATTGTGCCAGTAACAACCTAAACAGCCCTTAAGAACTCAAAACAACAACTCACCCTTCGATAGCTGGCGACCTGTCGGGACGAGTACTTCCCCGAGACCTGTATCTTCTTGTCATTGGCAACCTTGGAGGCCGACTCGGTCCCCAAAAGTCAGTGTGAGTTTGGTGACCTCTCTCATTGGCTCTGTTATCTTGGTCCAGTGGATTGCTACTTAGAAATGGTCTAAAATCTTGTAAAAACATTGTGTGATCCAGATGGTCCCAAAGCTAGTTAAAAAAAAAAAAAAAAAAGCAAAAAAAGCACATTATACTAGAATGTGGGAGACTCAATCTCTTATACTGGTTAATTGTAAACAAACAAATTAAAGAAACTTAAAACTTAAAACAAATTTTCTACATATATAAGAAAGCAAATGCCTAGCTCCTTTCCTTAACAGTTATCTAATATCCATATTCACATGCCTTTGCAGTCTCCCCTGCACAAATATACTATGAGCTACAGGCTAGCACAGACGCCCATCCCAAGCATAACTAACAGTACAAATCAGTGTTATACTTTGCTTTGTCACAAGTGGCATCTGCATGCCCAACAAAACAAATATATTTCTCTACTCATAAAGAACCGTTCATCACTATGAAGTAGAAATAGATCTCTTGACTTCACACTGGCATCAAAGACAGGATGGGTCAAAACTACGCCAAAGCAGTGCCGCTATGTCTGATAAGAGCCTCTGTGTACACATTTTCATTGTTAATATGGGAGGGAGAAAGACAGGGTTTGGGAGAATCAGTAAGCAAAGTAGAAAAGGAAAAGTAAGTTAACTTTTTAAAAAGATTCTTTTTTTGAACTATGTGTGTCTCTGTGAGTAGGTTTACACATATGAATGAGTGTTCAAGGAAGTCAGAAGAGGGCGTAGGATTCCCTGGAGCTAAGGTTACAGGTTGTTCTGAGCCATAGAACATGGGTGCTGGGAGCCCCACACCCATCCTCTGCAAGAGCATCTAGTGCTCCTAACTGCTGAGCCATCCCCCAGTCCAAAACAAGTTTTTTCAAAAAGAAATTCTTCTGCTTCAGAAGGGTTTTTTTTGTTTTGTTTTGTTTTTTGTTTTGGTTTTTTCTGAGACAGGGTTTCTCTGTGTAGCCCTGGCTGTCCTGGAACTCACTTTGTAGGCCAGGATGTCCTCGAACTCAAAAATCCACCTGCCTCTGCCTCCCAAGTGCTGGGATTAAAGGTGTGCGCCACTACTGCCTGGCTGAGTTTTTTTTTTTTTTTTAAAGATTTATTTTATTTATTATATGTAAGTACACTGTAGCTGTCTTCAGACACACCAGAAGAGGGCGTCAGATCTCATTACAGATGGTTGTGAGCCACCATGTGGTTGCTGGGATTTCAACTCTGGACCTCTGGAAGAACAGCCAGTGCTCTTAACCGCTGAGCCACCTCTCCAGCCCCACTTGAGAAGAGTTTTATTTTCAAGTAGAAAGATGTAGATCAAACCCAAGCAGTGCCCTACCATAGGAAGGTGAGAAGCTCAGAAGCCCCACACAGCCCCTTTGGGGGCTTACTGAGGGAAGCTGTGGACAAGCTGTTTCTGTGCTTCCTATTTTGTGATGAAATGAACAGTCTCTGCCACATGCTCCTACTCAGAACCTTGGGGTTCTGAGGATCCATATCTAGTCCTCATACTTGCTCTGTGAGTGCTGTGAGATTCTTTAGATTTCTGTCAACTGTTATCACAGCTAAGACAATGACAATTCAAAGTACCTGCAGCACCAGCTTGAGGAACTTTGCAAGTGGTACCAACTAATAGTAACAGTGTTTTTTCCTAGCCTACTTTCATCCCTAGATGACAGTGTGCCCTAGCCATAGAACATAGACTAAAAGAGTACATCTTAGAACTCCATTCCAAACCAACATGAAGGATAAGAATAGCTCCAGGTCATCTGTCTCAGAGCAGACTTACACAAGCATAAGGGAAAAAAAGTCATTAACAGAACTGGGTCTTCAGGACACAACTTACATAAATATAAACTAACTGAATGACTACAGAGTTTTAGTAAAACATCTGGAAGACTTACACAGTTTGACAAATTTGGTCTTGAAAAACAACAACAAAATAAGTTATTCTGAATAGAAGTAAAAAGACAAAGTTTCCAGTGTCATTATAAACAAGACAGAGCTGGGGCAGCTGAGCACACGTTCCACAGTGAGGCCTGGGGCCTGGATGTCAGCACTCATGTAACAAGCTGAAGGTTCCAGCAAGCATGTCTCCAGCAGAAGGGCGGAGGGTTACTAGGTCTTGATGGCATCAAGCTAGCCAAGAAAACTCTGGCTCAATAGAAGAAACAGAGTGTGATAAGGGTGACATCTAAGGGCCTCTTTTGGCCTCCACACATGCGCACACCAGCACACTCATGTGCACTTCCATTCACACAGAGATGCACAAATGTAAATCAACTAATCTTTTAAAGTATAAATAAAAATAAACAACAGGATAGATAATGTCTTCCATTTGACAGAACCTGCTCTGAGCCAACTGCAATCACATCCTCCACATACTTAAAATGATACGGTGTGCTCCTCAGAGCTAGACAGTTAGCTATGACACAGAATCTCTATAAAAATATGAGAGCTATAAATTTATCACAAAGAAACATGTACAAATATATTATAATAGCAGTACTACTCCTAAGAGCCCAGTGTAAATGTCCAGTGTCTACCGGCCAACAGAGAGACACACAGTAAGTCACAGGGAGCTAGGCCTTAGCTAGTAGATGTCTTGCTGCATACTGGAAGCTGAGGGATCGATTCCCAGCACCAAAAGGAAAAGAATGAATGTCTGCATGTATTGTGCGCCGCATAATGAAGTAGTAATGCATGCTATAACATGGGGAAACTTGAAAACATTATGCTAAGTAGAAAAAAATTCAGTCAGAAAAGGTCACATTTTAAACATATATTTATAGCTACTGTCCTACACAGAGACAGAAAGCGGATTGGTGGATTGGTACTAGCATAGTGGGGTATTCCTGTGACAACTTGACCATGTTTTGGGAAGGACTGTGAAAGGACTTTGGAACTTTGAGCTAGAAGAAACACTGGCTGTTAAGAACTCTGTGGGATGTTCTGTAGGAGCTTGGAAGATCATGTTGAAAACAGTGCAGAGATGGAGGCCTGGCTTATGAAATTTCAGAGGGAAGATTAAAGACTCTTATCAGGGCCATGTTTTGATTGTGAAGATTCTTTGGTTCTGGTTAGCTGGGGCTGAAGTATCAGCTGTGATTAACAAGATACCAGAACTACTAAAGAGAGAACTTTGCATTACTGGGACTATTGATGCTGGTTAGCTGGAGCTAAGAAATTAGCGGTGATTAAAAAGAGACCAGCATCATTGAGGTAACATCTTCTGGGGAGTGTTTTCTGAGAGCACAAAGAGGTTGTGTTCCAGAGATAGCCAAGGTTGTACCTTGTGCTGCAGCAGGACTTGGTAATGTGTAAGAGTCACCCAGTTGGTACTGGTTTTGACAGCACGAAGGGGTCTTGAAGAGCAGCTGAGGCTTAGCACAGTGAGAGGCCATGGAAGGCCATTGGTAAAGGTGCAGCCTCAGTTACAATTGATGGCCCAGGACTGAAGGGGTCATGCAAAGGAGTTGAGGCCTGGCACCATGAAGAGAGCCTATGAGAGGCTATTGGTGAAGCCTAGTTACAGCAGATGACAGTGTTTTGGTGATGCCAGTACCATGAATGACCACCAAAAACAGCAGCAGCAGTGAAGTACAGGCATCTGGAGCCCAGAAAACAAGATGTGTGCTACAAAGGGCAGAGCTGGAGAGGTGACTCAAGCCCTTGGAGGAGCCCAGAAGATCGTGAGTTGGATCCCAGTTGGTTTTGCTTTTGATTGTGACTGTGCCCTGATATTTTTCCCTCTTGAAGGAAGAATGTATTTTATCAGAGCCCACAGTTAAGAGACTTGGAATTTTAAAAGATATTGGACATTTTAAATTGATTGAACTTTTAATATGTAAAGACTGTGGGACTTTAGATCTTGGGGATGAATAAGAACATAAGGGTTGAGGCTTAATAGTGATATGTTTGTGTGTCAAGTTGACAAGGGGTCAATTGTACTGGCTAGTTTTGTGTGTCAACTTGACACAGGCTACAGTTATCACAGAGAAGGGAGCTTCATTTGGGGAAGTGCCTCCATGAGATCCAGCTGTGGGGCATTTTCTCAATTAGTAACCAAGGGGGTAGGCCCCTTGTGGGTGGTACCATCTCTGGGCTGTAAGTCTTGAGTTCTATAAGAGAGCAGGCTGAGCAAGCCAGGAGAAGCAAGCCAGCAAGGAACATCCTTCCATGACCTCTGCATCAGCTCCTGCTTCCTGACCTGCTTGAGTTCCAGTCCTGACTTCCTTTGGTCATGAACAGCCATGTGGAAGTAAGCTAAATAAACCCTTCCCTCCCCAACTTGCTTCTTGGTCATGATGTTTGTGCAGGAATAGAAACCCTGACTAAGACAATTAGTGTGGGCAAACTGTGGAGAAATAAGAAGTATAAATGGTTAAAAGATTGAGGGCTAATGGAAGAGTTCTGGGGAATAGAGAAAGACTCGACTACACTGTCTCAGAAAACAAGGAAGAGGAGGCGGAAAAGATAAAGGAGGAGGAGGAGGAGGAGGAGGAGGAGGAGGAGGAGGAGGAGAAGCAGCAGCAGCAATAACAGCAGCAGCTCATACACCATGACCAAGCTGACTTCATTATAGGGATATACAAACCAATAAATGTAGTGAAGCATGTAAATAGCCTTAAGGACAGAAAGCACATATGCTTACCTCGATAGATATAGAAGAAAGTCGTTTTACAACTACGGTATCCCTGCATGATAAAAAGCTTTGAGGGTATTAGAAGAAACCTCAACATACTAAAGAATATATATGACAAACCTAAGTCTGATATTAGACTAGCTAAGGAAGAAATTGAAATCAGGATGTCCAGTCTCTGCTCTTACTCAATAGTGCTTAATTCTTAGCAAGAGCAGTAATGAAAGAAGTAAATGGATGAACACAGAGAATGAACAGGCAAAACTAATTATAATTGCAGATAATATGATCCTATATTTAAAAGACTTAAAAGTTCCATCAGAACACTCTTTGAACTATTAAACATTTCTGCAAAGTAGCAGGATCCAAAACTAGCATTCGAAAATCAGTACTAGGGCCAGCAAGGTGGCTCAGTGTGTAAATGAGCTTGCCGACAAGCTAATGACCTGAGGTTCATACATACATACATTCTCAGGACATACATGATAGCAGGAGAGAACCAACTCCTCTAAGTTGTCCTCTGACTTCTACACATGTAACACTGCATGCGCACATAAACACATACACACACACAAATGTACAAGAATGTACATTTATTTATGTAAAGTAAATGTAAAAAAAAGTTTTAGTTTAAAGATTCAGTAAAGCACTAAAGAGATGTCAAAGCCAGCGAAGGGCTTCCCCTGCCTGTATTCGATCCCTAGAATCCATGTAAAAAGCTACAGTGACTTATGCTTGTAACCCAGGCACTGGAATAGCAGAGACAGGAGGAGCCCTGGGGTTTGTGAACTAGCTAGTCTAGCAGAATCTGGCAAGCTTTTAATTCAACAATAGACCCTGTCTGAGAAACTGGTGAAGAACAGTACCTACATAAAATCCTGTATGGCCACATGCATCTATAAACCCAGTACTGTTGGGACTGGGTTAGGAGGAGGAGCACTAGGGCTTGCTGGTACAGCTACCACCAAATAATATTTGACAAAGATGTCAAAAACATTAGGGGGCTTTAGAGATGGCTTGACGGGTAAAAGCACTTGTTCTTGGCTCACAACAATTTGTAAATCCAGTCCCAGGGTATTTAATGCCCTCTTCTGACCTCCACAGGCACCAGGCATGCACATGGTACACATACCTACATGTAGGCAAAACATTCATACACAAATAATAAGTAAATCTAAAAAATACATTAAAAATTTTCAGCATCTTTAGCCATTTAGAGAAATATAAATCAAAACCACTGAGAAACTCTATTTCACCTGTTAGAATGGCTGTCATCAAGGAAAGAGACCACACAAACAGAACAAAGATGTGAGGATCTGAATTCAATCTCCAGAACACTCCTAAACAAGCCTGGCATGGTGGTTAACACTTTTAATGCCAGACTGGGGGGAGGGGGGAAATCAAGAATGGACATTAGATTTTGTAGAATACTTTTGTTGCAAGTTTTGAAATAGGATAAACTTTTTTTATAGTACTAATACAGTGAATTATATTAACTTTCTTTTCTTTTTCTTTTTGTTATTGCATTTTTTTCTTGGATATTTTCTTTATTTACATTTCAAATGCTTTCCCCTTTCTAGGTAACTTAACTTATTTTTGATTGTTGAACCAACCTTGCAGTCTTGGGGTAAATTCTACTTGATCTTGATTTACGTCTCATTTTTATCTATGTTTTTTACATCTATATTTAAAAAGAGATACAGTCTATACTTTCCTTTCAACGTCTCTATTTAAGAACTGAAGAACTGAAGTTACCTTTTTATTTTTGAAAAGTACTTACACACAATTATTCACGAAGTCCCTTAACATAGTAAAACTAATTTTCCATCAAGTGTATTTCTACACCACACACACATATGTACACACAAATACACACATATGTACACACAATAGTGCATCCTTTCACATTCCAACTATTTGTCTTAGTTACTTTTCTATTGCTATGACAAAATACCATGACCAAGGCAACTTATAAAAAAAAGCAGTTAATTTGAAGGTCCATGGTTCCAGAGGGTTATAGTCTTTGACCATCATGGCAGAGAATATAGCACCAGGCAGGAATGGTCTTGGAGTAGAACCTAAGAGCTTACATCTGGTCCATAAGCACAAGGCAGAAAGAGAAAAAGACTAACTAAGAATGATGTGGGCTTTTTAAATCTCAAAGCACATACCCTCCTAATCTTTCTCACACTGTTCCACCTCTTTGGGAAGTCTCTGAGCTTATGGAGGCTATTCTCATTCAAACCACCACATCTCACCCCTACAGGCTTATAGCCATACCATAATACAAAATGCACTCAATCCATCTTCAAAAATCTCCACAGTCTGTCAGTCTCATGACTGTTTAAAAATCTAAAGTCTCTTCTGAGACTCAAGGCAATCTCTTAATTGTGATCCCCTGTAAAAGCAAAAGCAGGAGCTAATCACACACTTCCAATGTACAATGCAATACACATTATCATTCCAAAAGGGAGGAAAGGAAGTGTGGTGAGGAAATACTGGACCAGAGCAAAAGCAAAATACAAAAGGGAAAACCCCAAATCCTATAACTCCAAGTCTGGTGTTAAAGGGCTTGCTTAGACAGCTTCATCTTTCCAACTTTGTTTGCTGACTACCACATGTGCTTCTCCCTCTTGAGCTGGTTCCACTCCGTTTGCAGCTCTTCTTGGCAGATATCCCACATCTCTGACATCTCTGGTATCTCAAACATCCTAGGGTCTCCAACACAATCCAGACACTACTTTCACAGCTTCATGAAATGGCTTTGCTGGTCCTCCCCATGGAGGAAGACTCCACAGTCCCTGTACTCCTGTATCTTTCATGGCTCTAAAGCCAGAACCACTATGCTGCCAAGTTCTGCTGCCTGCTTGGGATGCAGCCTGGGCCCCTCCTAGAATTACATTCATATAAGCTTTCCTTTGTTGTTGCTCTTTGGGAATAGATAATTCCTTAGGCCTTTTCTCTTCACAGACTGCAGGCTTAGCTAGGTGGGAGTCTTGCTCTGTGGCTATCACTCCCTTTTTTTCCATTTCTCCTTATCTCTATCAGCACAAACCAAGGACCCAACATTAAACTTCCTGGTTCTCACATTACATTTTATACTTCTTTTTGCTGGACTTTTTCATTTTCATTGTAAAAATCTGCATAAGAGTGATCACTAAAATCCACACATATAAATATTAGGCCATCTTGAAATATACCAATGAAATTAGCACAAAACTCTTCAATATAGTCTCAGGCAAATTATTCAGATAAAGGCAACTGTAGCAACATTCTTTGCCAAATTATCACGAAAATGGTCTCTAGCTAATGTTGTTCCTCTATGAAACTTCTTGAGCAGTGCCTCCATAGTCTACACTGGCCTCAGCACCACTGTCTTCCAAACTCCTAGTAGGATGGCCCATTGAAGCCCACTTACAGGCTTACAGCATTCAACAACTTTTCTAATTCTAAGTCACAAAGTCTTCCACATTTCTCCAAACAATAGCATGGCCAGGACTGTCACAACAATATAACACTTCCTAGTACCAAGCTGTAGCTTAGTTATACCATGATCAAGGCAACTTATAAAAGAAAGCATTTAACTTGGGGATTCATGGTTTCAAAGGATTATAGTATTTACCAATCATGCAAAGGAGCATGGTAATGAGCAGGTAGTCATGGCACTAGAGCAGCCGCTGACAACTTACATCTAAGAGAAAGCTAACTGGAACTGTGTGAGCTTTTTAAACCTCGAAGCCAGTGACACACCTCCTCCAAAAAGGCCACACCTCCTAATCCTTCCCAGACAGTTCTACCAACTGCAAACCAAGCTTTCAAATATATGAGCCTATGGGGGTCATTCTCATTTAAACCATCACATATCCCTTTTTATGAAGTAAATGGTGTGATTACTATGTCTTTATAATGGCTATAGATGACACTGGACAATAAATAGCATCAGAGTAGCTGCTCCATGATGGTTATGGTGACTGTTGACTTGACAGAACCTAGGACATGAGCCTCTAGCCATCCCAACAAGGCATTATATAGACTAGGTTAATTAACAGTGGATGGCACCATTTGATAGGCCAGGGTCCTAGACTGAATGGAAAAAAGAAACTAAACTGAGTGGCACCACCTATGTACATGTGTGTATCATAATCAGTTGCCTCAAATGCCTGCTCCAGACTTCCCACATGGATAGCTGTGAAGTCAAGATAACCCTTTCTCCCTTAGGTGTTTCCTCACAACAACAGGAAAAGTAACTAAGAAACACTTCAAGTTTATTTTTTTCTTACTTTGAACTACATGTGCACCCAAAGAGGCATTTTAGAGCTAACTCTTCAGCCAGGCTTTAGATACTTGAAACTAAAACCACATCTTCATCAAGTTTTTATTAGCAAATATGAAGAAGCAAGGAGATCTCATTTGCCACAGAAATAACACTTCTACTTAGCAATGGTTAGTAGGAAGTTGAATAAAATCAGTTAAAAGCTAAAAGTATAATTTAAAAGACTTGTGCTTTAAAAGGTCTAGCTCCAGAAAATAAATTCTTCAAAAAAAATTTAAAAAGCCAGGCATGGTGGTAGACACCTTTAATCCCAGCATTTAAAAGCAGAAGGGGAAAGATCTCTGTTTCAGGCCAGCCTGGTCTACATAGAACTATAAAGCTAGATCCTACCTCTAACACACACACACACACACACACACACACACACACACACACACACACACATAGAGGGGGGGGCAGAGAGAGACAGACAGGCAGGCAGGCAGGCAGGCAGGCAGGCAGGCAGGCAGGCAGGCAGAGAGAGACAAAATTTAAAAAAAAAATAATGTATTTTATAAAAAGAAAAAGAGCAATGGGACAGTGAGAGAAAGTAATGCTAGAACCCTGGGGTTCCCGGGACACAGGCATGGCCGCTCACACCTGTGCCTTCCCTCAGCACTATACTCAGAAGCAGGAAGATCACTGAATTCAAGGCAAGTACCAAAGCAGCCTGAGCTGCTATTCCTTGATCAGCCCCACAAAGATAAAAGGAACATAAAAATTAACTCTTTGTAATAGCAAGGAAATAACGGAACCCCCCCCCCAAAAAAAAATTATCTGAAGATTGGCTACCATCATGGCAGATTTTTTATTTTTATTTTTTTTAATTTATTTATTTATTTATTTATTTTTGGTTTTTCGAGACAGGGTTTCTCTGTATAGCCCTGGCTGTCCTGGAACTCACTCTGTAGACCAGGCTGGCCTCAAACTCAGAAATCCACCGTCCTCTGCCTCCCAAGTGCTGGGATTAAAGGCGTGTGCCACCACCGCCCGGCTTATTTTTTTGATTTTTCAAGTCAGGACTTCACTATTTAGCACTGGCTGTCCTAGATCTCACCCTGTATACCAGGCTGGCCTTATATTCAAAGATCTGCCTGCCTCAGCCTCCTGAGTGCTGAGATTAAAGGTGTATGCCACCACCACCCAGTTAATTTTATTTTTTTAATCAAAGATTTCTTTTTAATTATGTATGTGTGTGTTTAAGGATGGGTATGTACACACAAGTGTATCTGCAAATGGAGGTTAGAGGAGTCAGATCCCTCTAAAGCTAGAGTTAAAAGTGGTTGTGAGCCACCCAGATGCTGGAAACCAAATCCAGGTCTTCTAGAAGAGCAACAAGTGCTTAAACATTTAAAATGGCGTTAAATCAAAACAAGTAGATATCAACAATTTTATTTAGTTCAACCTAATGTACCTTTATATTCTTCTTGATCAATTCAGTGCTTTCTGCAGGCAAAAGGTAAGATGCCTACCACAGGTCCCAGCATGGCAAATGGAACATGAACTGGCCTTGTGGAAGGTGTTGATGAAGCAGAATTGTCCCACAAATGCTGGTCTCCCCTACCTACCTCATACCACTCCAGTACTTGCTGACTACACACAGAAACTATCAACCACAAAGGTGAAGTTCAAGAACCTGACCTCTCATCTCCACTTCCAACCTCTTTGCTCATTCCTTTTCTTTTTTTTTTTTTTTTTTTTTTCCTTTTTTTTGGTTTTTCGAGACAGGGTTTCTCTGTGTTGCCCTGGCTGTCCTGGAACTCACTCTGTAGACCAGGCTGGCCTCAAACTCAGAAATCTGCCTGCCTCTGCCTCCCAAGTGCTGGGATTAAAGGCATGCGCCACCACTGCCCAGCTTGCTCATTCATTCCTTTTCACTACCACAGGAATGAAGTATCTGGTTGGTGTGTAGCAAGTCCCTAATGGCTGCCAATTATATTTCTCCAGTAGATAGAGTTACTGTAATAGGTTCTAAGCGTGTGTGCCTACCTCACAGGCTGCCTAACTCTCAGATCGTTCGTCGCATATAAACTTAGGGCATCCATGTGATCACAGTCCAACTGAGTTGTCCAATTAGGTTCAAGAAAAATAATTTTTAAAAAATTGAGAATTATTTTAAGTGTATGGGTGTTTTGTCTGCATTTACAGCTGTGCAGCAAATGTGTGCACTACTCAGAGTCCAGAAGAAGACACCCAATCCCCTTTGGAACTGGTCACACCTCCCTGTACAGCACTCCCCTGTAGGTGCTGGGAATTGACCCATGGTCCCCTGGAAAAGCAGTCAGTGCTTCTAACCACTTAGCTGTCTTTCCATCTATCTGGTTGCTATGTTTTATTTCTTAGTATGTTCTAGACTCAGGGAGGCAAAAAAATAAGTATATATAATTTCATGACCAACCATCATACAACTAGACATATCTAACATAGAATAATAGTTTAATAAAAATAGTATAAGCATAAAAAATGCAATCATAAAATATAGATTAACATATGATAATTCATAAAAAAAATATGACTAGGAATACAAAGAGAGCAAAACCCTAAGTAAATTTTAAAAAGCAAAATTATAAAAGAATAAATTCAATAATTGTAACTGAAAAGTTATGAGGCACACACCGGAGAAATGGTTAAGTACTATGCCAAAGAAAAATTTAAGCAAGAATAAAATAATGAGAATATTCCAAAGAAAAATTTAAGCAAGAATAAAATAATGAGAACATGGGAGATTTTTAATTTTTATAAAACTTTCTTCTGCCTTTAACCCCAGCACTCAGGAGGCAGAGGCAGAAGCAGGCAGATCTCTATGAGTTCAAAGCTAAACTGGTCTATCTACATAGTTGCAGAACAACAAGAGCTACATAGTAAGGTCTGGCTTTTTTTTTTTTTTTTTTTTTTTTAAAGAAAAAAAAGGAAAGAGAAAAAGGAAAAGAAAAGAAAAAGAAAACCTGTTTAATGTTGTTATATCTTTCAGTACTTATGTCACAGTATATCAAGAAGGAATCTGAAATAATACAAACACAAATATTCTCTTTGGTTTCTTGTTTGTTTGTCTTTTCTCTGAGATCCACTTGCCTCTGCCTCCCTAGTGCTAAGATTAAGAGCATAGGCCATCAACCACTCAGCAAATGGAGATATTCTTAATACTTTAGTACCTTTGTTTATACACCATGATTTTATATTATAAACTATAATGCATCTTATGTAACAGAACAAATTTTACTAAAATAAACTGCTCAGAGCACCCTGTCCTCTTGCACATACCTGGAAGCTCTTACTTTCAGAAAATCTGAGGCAGCAGCTATAATCAATTCACTCAATCTGTGTCTTTGACTCTGACTCCCTCTCTCTCCCCTTCCCTTCCTTCCCCTCTCCTCACTCCACCTCTCTGTGGTTCAGTATGCATGCATGTGTGCTTACTTGTATGCATACATTTGTTTGTGCGCATGTACACATATTTTTTAGACTTATGCTGAGCCTTACACCTCTAGCCTCAAAGGCATTCTTGCATGTAGTACAACCAATTTAAGCTTCTCCCCAACTAGCTTACAAATAAATAAGACTCAGACTACGGTCATTTTATTTGGCTTTGACAATTACCATGAGGGTAACCCCTATTCTACTCTTCTAACTGCAGGCCTCCCCAATGGTGTTCCCCAGTTCCTTGCTGTTTCTCCTGACCATGTGTACATCATCCATCTCCCCTTATGGTGGCTATCTCTCTCCCCTCCCTCTTCTTCCTCCTTCTCCCCCCAGTCTTCCTCCTCCAACTAGGTTACTCCAACCCCACATACCTCTAATTCCTCCAGTAATAGGCTATTGCCAATTTTATTTAGCCAGTATTAATAGAAGTTTTTAGAGTGAGAGGCCATTGCTATTCTGAGATTCTGCTAATAAGAATCTGAAGCAAGGAGCTCAGTTACCCAGGGATGCATTGATTACTTGAAAGCCCCTGACTAACACCTGGTGACATCTGCTCTCAAGAGTCAGTCAGCTTGGAGGCATCTTAGCTTCACCCTCCACTACCTTTCACATGTTACTCAAGTATTGTTGCTCTGTAACTGCTAAACCTCTTCCTGTCTTCTTTCCCAACTACCCTCCCAACTCCATCCTCACTTGAAAAAGAAATAAATAAGTATCAACTATTTTGAAATTTTTCTTGGACTAAACTTTTTCTAATATATCCATTTAGGGCAGCCAAGAGATGGCTCAGCAGTTAAGAACACTGGCTGTTTTTCCAGAGTCCCTGGGTTCACCTCCCAGCACACACATGGCAGCTCACAATTGTCTGTAACTCTTGTTCCAGGGGAGCCAACACCCTCACTCAAACTTATTGACAGGCAAAACACCAACGCACATGAAATAAGAATAAAAAAATTAAAAATAAAGAAAAAATTAAAATTCAGCTAATTATAGAAAATAGTTTCTTCATTATCTAAGCAACTCACTAAAGAAAAACACAGACGCAAGAGATTCCCAGGACCCAATAGGGATGACATTAGCTGAAATACCCAACAAAGGGGAGCTAGAACCTGTAGAGACCATATTAGTGGTTAGGAACAGCCCCCGGTTGAGGGAGGGGGCCACCCACTCATCTCAAAAATATTAACTCTGAATTGCTCCTGTCTAAAGGAAATGCAGGGACAAAGAGTGGAGCAGAGACTGAAGGAAAGGCCATCCTAGGGACTGCCCCACCTAGGGATCCATCCCATCTGCAGAGACTATTGCTAATGCCAAAAAGCACTTACTGACAGGAGCCTGGTATAGCTGTCTCCTGAGAGGTTCTGCCGACCCTGACCAATACAGATGTGGCTGCTCTGCAGCCAACCATGGCACTGAGCACGGAATGGAGGAAGGTTAGGGAAAAGACTGAAGGAGCTGAAAGGGTTTGCAACCCCCTAGGAAGAACAACAATATCAACCAACAAGACTCCCTCAATGCTCCCACGGACTAAACCACCAAACAAAGAGTACAGATGGAGGGACCCACAGCTCCATAAG
>JADRCD010181508.1:0-14197 GCA_019843815.1 Montemys delectorum
GTCAAATTGCTGGTGTATGCTCTCTCCAGTTTCTTTTTGGAGGCACTTAAAGCTATGAGTTTTCCTCTTAGGACTGCTTTCATTGTGTCCCATAGATTTGGGTATGTTGTGGCTTCATTTTCATTAAACTCTAGAAAGTCTTTAATTTCTTTCTTTGTTTCTTCCTTGACCAAGTTGTCATTAAGTAGAGTGCTGTTAAGTTTCCATGTGTATGTGGGCATTCTACTGTTTATGTTGTTATTGAGGAGCAGTCTTAGACCATGGTGATCTGATAGGATACAAGGGATTATTTCAATCTTCTTGTATCTGTGGAGGCCTGATTTGTGACCAATTATATGGTTAATTTTGGAGAAGGTACCATGAGGTGTTGAGAAGAAGGTATATCCTTTTGTTTTAGGATAAAAAGTTCTATAGATATCTGTTAAATCCATCTGTTTCATAACTTCCGTTAGTCTCACTGTGTCCTTGTTTAGTTTCTGTTTTCATGATCTGTCCATTGCAGAGAGTGGGAAACTTTCCTTATTTAGAAACTTATCTTGTTCGGTTATGTTCAATTTAACAGATTTTTTTCTTGTTTTCATTTCTGATTGTGCAAGTCTCAGTGATGTCTATTCACTGACACCTGAACATTCCCTTTAATACATTTACATACTTGGAAGGATTTTCACAATTGTGGGCATAAGGGAAATAGTGAGTTAATATGATTCAGTGACTAAATATATAAAAGGAAGATAGAATTGCATAAACATAATTGATAAATGAGCAAATTTTAAAAATCTGGTGGGGGTCATCATATGTTACAGTAAGTTCAAATGTAGTGTTGTACAAGTGTCTGGTGGTAGAAAATTAAGCATAAGGAATTGATAACTATAGCAGAAATTATAATTTGTTATCTTAATTCATTAATACTAAAGTAAACTAGTCTCAGGGTTACTATTGGTGTAATGAGACACCAGGACTAAAAGCAAGAAGAGGGGTGAGTGTTTGTCATATACTTCCTCATCTTAGGCCATCACTGAAGGAAGTCATGACCTCAAGCAGGAAATACGAAGGAAGGAAGGAGCAGAAGCCACAGAGGAGTCCTTACTGGCTTGCTCATTATGGCTTCCTCATTCTGTTTTTTTTTTTTTTTTTATAGAACCTAGGACCACCAGCCCAAGGATATTACCATCTACAATAGGCTGGTCCATCCCACATTAATCACTGATTAATAAAGTGCCTTATGGCCAGATCTCATGGAAATATTTTCTCAATTGAGAGTCCCTCTTTTCAGATAAGTCTAGCTTGTGTCAAGTTGGCACAAACTAGCTAGCACAGGAATATAAATTTAAGAGGTGATATTATTACAAACATATATATTATATAACATGATGTATGGCAGTCATTATCATTAAGGTTAAGACTAGGTGCAAATGTATAGCCAGAATACAACTTCCTGACCCATCCTGCTAGACTGAGCTGAAATCCAGATCTTGCTGGAGTATTCATAAATATTCAGCAGTGAGAATTTCTGTACATTTTCAGAAACCTGACTTTTAATGTATTGGGAGAAACTGTTCATAGTGACACATCTCACCTAAGAGGTACTCAAGGTACCTCAAGAAGTACTCAAGAAGGGTATTGGGGAACACCACTACCTGAGTATGGCTGATGACCATATATCGTAGAGATCAATGCTGTAAACACTGTACATGGCAGAAGCCTCCCAAATCAGGCACATGTGGTCTAAGAGGCAATCTCCTTTCCTTGTACAATGTATCTCAAGTTACTTCTAATAACAAAACTTTGATGCCAATCGGTAAAAAAAAAAAAAAAAAAGAAAAGAATTCCTTGCAAGACTCATACTCAATTTCACAGAGCAGGTGACAGGTAGGAGAATGAGTAAATAAATTTGTAACTGGCACACAAGGTCAGTCATATTTATATGTTGCATATAATGTTGGTGGGTTAGAGATGGCTGTACTCACATTATTTCATATTATGAGAATCAAACATTCAGACAGTGATAAAATTTGTTCCTATTCAAACTTGAGAGGAGAGACTTATTAGGCATACACTACCTTTCTTTTATTTTTTTCTTTTCTTTTTTTTCTTCCTTTCTTTTTTAATGGGAGTCCATATAGTCCACAGTATAGATTTGGATATTGGATTTCAAATTCAGCTCTTGTCATTTATTAGTCAGTGGACCGTTTCTATTTTCTTACCATCATCTTCTATAACACCATTTTCTTTATTACCCTCCTGTATTCGCATACAGGGTGACCCATTCAGAATGTGTTTTGGAATTGGCGAGATTATAGTAATAAAGACAATTCAGCAAGGAGAAATGGGAACTTACAGTGAAGATACAATACAAGGGAATCCTCCTTGAATGTCCTCCCTTCCCCTTTACCACACCATTTTTAGCATTTTAAGTATGTGCTTGAATATATTTCCTGGTTTGAAAAGCAATCAACTCTTGCCCCTTGGAACCCTCTAAGTGCAACACCATATTTAGTAATTTAATAAATAAGCACAGACTGAAACTCATGGCTAATGGTAGAGAGAAGTCAAACTGATGCTTAGGCACTGGTTACTAACGGGGGTTCAAAATGCAGTATGCCATCTCAGCATATTCATTCATGGCAATAACAACAAAACCAATTTATAAACTCTGACAGTTTTTCTTTTTGAATGTTCTTACTTAATATACTTTCTGTGAGTTATCAGGTTAATTTTCAATTTTTAAAAATAACTTTTATTTTATATGTATGTCTGTTTTACATGTCTGCATGTCTGCACCACTTGCCTATCTGGTACCCATGAAAGCCAAAGGAGGGCACTGGAAGTTTTAGGACTAGAGTTATAGAGGGTTATGAGCCATCATGCAGATGCTGGAAATTGAGCACAGGATCTCTGCAAAAGCAGCCATGCTCATAACCACAATGTGATCTTTCAAGTCCCCTAATTCACTTTCTTATAGCTCCTTCCTAGGTTTTTAGCAGTCATCTGCAGAGATGAGCAGTTCCTGACTGCTGTCCTTGTCTCCCCACTTAAGGGACAATAAGCTCTCATTGTTAATTCCTTGCAACTGCACTGCTCTTTGGTTCCTTTGCATCTCTATGGACTATTTCCATCAAACTTGCTCTGAGTTCAGCCCTCAGCTGTCTTTTCCTTTCTTACTCTACTTTTGCTTAGGTGATCTCATTCATTCCTATGACTTTCAAAATCATTTGTATTCTGGTGACTCACATTCATATTTCTTCCTCAGCTTTCTTTTCTTGGCTCCAAATTTATATATCCTACTTGCTTATTTGAATGTGTCAGAGGAATTTCTGAAATTTGCATTCTGGAAACAAGATCCATCCATTCTTCATCGGAAGAGTTATATCAGTGTTTCCATATTTAAAATAAATGGCGCCATCACTAACCATTGCCAAAGTTAGAAATCTGAAAATAACTCTTGACCTTTCCCATTCCTTAGCCCTTCACATTTGATCTATTGTGGGAAGCTGTGCCTTCAAGACATATATGTTTAATGTGTTCCTGCCTCAGCTGGGACAGACTGACTACCTGAGTCCACCCAGTCTTCACCTAAGGTTTAGACCATGAAAGAGCTTCTTAATTTTTTTTTTTTCATTTTATACCCCTGTCCCTTGCAAATGCATTCTCTATATGAGCCATTCTGTACCAGGCTGCACTCTATTGCTGGAGCAAATACCCCAAATGATAAACTTCGAGAGAGAATAGATCTCACAATCCTTGCTAGTGCACATAATCCAATGAGACAAAAGCTCGGAAGACTCCAATACTCGAGCTCTTGGAGTATGGTCTACATCTAAACTATAGCACATACCAAAGTTTTGTAAAATGTAGAGTAGATTATTTCTGCTTTTTATAGGTCTGTTTCTACAGATCCTTTTTGCCCTTGGAATAATATATAAGTTTGTGAGTGTGCTCTTTGATAATGCCCTGTGAGATCATTACTTCATGCTTAAATTTTCATTCTCCTCTTTTTTTTTTTAGATATTTTCTTTATTTACATGTAAATTTCTTCTTTCCCAGGTTCCTCTCCAAAAAACAAACAAACAAGCAAACAAAAACAACAAGAACAAACCTCTTTTGCCTCCCCCCTCCCCATGCCTGCCACCCCACTCTCTCCCACTTATTGGCCCTGGCATTCCCCTACACTGGGGCACAAAACCTTCGCAAGGCCAAGGTCCTTTCCTCCTATTGATGATCGAATTTGTGATCCTCTACTATACACATGCTGCCAGAACATTCAGTCCCACCATGTATAGTCCTTGATTGGTGGTTGGGTCCCTGGGAGCTCTGAGGGTACTAGTTGGTAATTGTTGTTCCCCCCACACACATTGGCCTTTTGTCTGCTTCCAGGGTTCTCCACAGCTTTGATTAGCTTAAAGTATGTGCTTGTTGTGCACACATAGATAAAGGCTAACTGGAAAGCTGTGTTTTAGACATTTGTTTGTTTGTTTGTTTGTTTGTTTTTGTTTCTTGCGAGTGTCTTTTCTAGTCACAACTGGCCTCAGCCTTGCTCTGTAGCTGAGGGTAATGTCGAATACCTGACCTTCTTTGTTCCATGTCCTGAGTTCTGAGGTTACAAGCATGCATCACCACACTGATAACTCAGAAAAGAATCACATTTTTTCACTTCAAAGTAACATATTATAATTTATAAGGTAACTAACAGTGGTTAAAGCCCTTGAATTTTTTGATATATTTCTTTTTCCACAGAAAATTAAATTGGTTTTAAAATTTTGGTGAAGTCTTTGCTGCAGGCAAAAAAATTCCTTCTTGCCAGGTATGATGATGTATACTTGCAATTTCAGCCATCAGGAGGCAGCGACAAATGCAGTCACTACAAATTTGGGTGCAGTCTGGTTGACACAATGAGTTCCTGGCCAACAAGGGATCAAAATGAGACCATGTTGAGGGATGGACAGGAGGGGAAAGGAGAAGTTGAGCAACAAAGAGAAAAGAGAGAGAGAGAGAGAGGATGAATTCTCTTCATAACTTTTCCTTATTCTTTTTTAGTATATCATACACTAAATATAAATATATATGACAGAAACTCCAATGCTAAGTGCATTTATTTTATTCTGTGTTATGTTGGTTTGGATCTCAAATGTCCCTTGTAAGTCATTTGCAAAGGTCTTAGTCACCAACTTGTGGGGTGCTATTGGGAGGATTAACTCTGTGACTATGGCTTAAGAAAACACTTGGGTGACTGAGCCATACCCTTGAAGGAACCCTGGGATCTCAGCCTCTTTGTCTCACTACTTTCCACCAGGCATGAAATGGAAAGAGCATTTCTGTCAGTGTTTCCTCACTCATGTGCTGGGCCACCACAAGCTCAAAGCAGTAAACCCAAACAAGCATAGGTAGAAACTCCTGAAACCACGAGTGGAAGTAAATCATTCCTCTTTTCAAGTTGATCATCTCAAGTATTTTGTACCCATGTAATAAAAAGAAACTAGGAATATGCCATGCAGGCTGGAACTTTGGTGAACACCCACTGAACTTTAATTGTGAAGAACTGGTTGTTCTCTGCAAATGAAAGAACAAAGTGCTACCCTATGAGTAAGGGAACATTTTCTAGAGTAGTATTTATCTTTCTATTTGTAGTTCATGGAATCACAAATTTTAAAATTCTTGCAATTGTCTACAAAACACAATGTGTAAAAAACATTCCTGGGGTAGAAGAGAGAGGATGCATATGAATATGCATGCAAGTCTGTGTTTATTGTATTTTAGCAAATATATAGAACATAGAATTGAAATTTAATTTTGTTCAGATGTAAAGTAACCATTCAACATTCTCTACCATTCAACAGTTCTTACCCTTCTTCCCTGTAACTGCTTCTTCACGGAAGTCCTCATTACACCCTGAGGACAGAAACTTCAGCTCTGTCATCAAATTTCGATTTAAGGGAATTATGATTTGTCTTTATTTCATGTAAAATAAGAATAATAGTGACTTAGCTGCTATTTATAGCTAGCAATCATGTGAGAATTGATTATTCCTTTATCAATTTATATGTATAGTATAATTACATATATACACACACACATGTACTTTTATCAACTACAGCAAATAATTTAAACTAGAAAAAATAGCCAGGCATGGTGGTATCTATGGAGGGCCAGCCTAGTCTTGGTCTTGGGTAGGAAGCATCTCAGTACAGAAAAAGTCTATACCCAGTAGGGCTAGTTGAACAACACCGTGAATATGTTTAATGCCATGTTACTGTACATCTGAACAAAATAAAATTTAAATTCGATGTGAGATTCAGGATAGCCAGGACTACACAAAGAAATCATGTCTTGAAAAAAATTAAATTTATGTATTCATGTATGCACATGCCGCAATTCATGTGCGGAGATCAGAGCACATGCCATGGGACACTTCTGTCGCTATGTCCTATTTAGAAATCTACGCGGGAAAGGTATTAGACCTCTTGGATCCTGCATCAGGAGACCTAGTGACCTGAGAAGACTGATTCCAGGCCTCATACAGAAGCCCATCACTAGCTTCTCTGAGTTTGAGTCGGTAGAAATCAAGTTATAGGAGCTACCTGGCTTAACCAGTGCTTTTCCTGTAGTGAACGTTTGTCTCCTTTTCGCCAGTGGGAAGGAAAACTCTACCTTATTGATTTGCATAGTGACATGTTGTATAAGTACAATTTTTATTCCATGAAAAAAAAGTTTTGTTTGCTAAATTGACATTTAGACTAGCACCCTTAAACTCTACCCCTCCACATAGCCTACAAACCTTTTGGAAATTAACTAGTTCATTGGCAGTAATCCCATGAAGTTTCTGCTTGTTTATTTTGCATTTATTTTTGACAGTAACAGAACAACTTCAAAAAAAAAACCCTTTCTATATAAAATTCTAATTATCAACTATAAACTGTGAGTCCACATATTACAACATTCTCAGATCCAGAACACCTGAGAGCTATCTTGAATTTGGTTAGAGTGGTGAGATCTACAGATAACCAAACAGCTTTCATTTTTTCTTATGTACTTAGAAAATAATTTGTCTCTTTAAAAATAGATTATGCTTGATGAAATTTCTAAGTCTTGATTTTTATTAAAGAAAATCGCAATATACTTATTACTTTTTCCCCAAACCAAGTATTTTCACTATTGGAAAAAATTTCTGGCCTAAATATTTTATATCTAACTGAAATAATAATTATCTTCCTTAGCTTGTATTTAAAATACTGGTATTTTTCAAGATAACTACAGCATTGTATGAGTGGGTCGATCTATTACCAAATAATAGAAGCAGTATTTGCTTTCATAAAACTCCTAAGCATGCAGGGATGCCAGATTTTATGGTGAAAACTGATTTTCATTTTCTTACTTTTCTCAACACTGATGCTCATTTGCTAACATAGTTCCAGTTTTTCCTCATTATTACTTTGTATTTGCTTTTATTAAATGGAACAATCTAAGTGCCGGGAGTGAAATTGAAACTAAAATTTTTGTTTGGTGAGAACTGTTGAAGCTCTGCTTTTTATTTTTTCCCTCTTTCGCCCAAAGACACATGCATATTTAATTTTCTATAGCAAAATGATATATTGCTTTTTCCATACAAAATATCAGAAAATTTAAACTTTATCAGAAAATTTAAACTTTTTAAGAGCTAGGGAAACTTTATATAATAAGATACAAAGTTTCTGTAAAAAGGGATTTTGAAATGTAGCACATGACTAAGTGGGACTCACGATTACATCTAAGTGGAACTCACGATTACATCTAACACCACAATGTTCCTGCTAATTGTTGTCACCATCGAGGGAGCATGGCTGTCTCTAGCAGGACTAGAGAAAACAGTATGTGAGCCAGATGTCTTTTCACATAAAATAAATAAAAATAAATGAACAAAACGGATTCCCAGGCAATAATGAGTTAGTGAAGATTCTCAGTAATTTAAAACTTCACTTTTGAGCTGGACTTCATTAATAACCACTGCAGCTCAGAGCGAGACTCTATGTACCACAACATCCTCAGATTCAGGGCACCTGGGAGTCAGCCATCTTGAGTATAGTGAGATGGGGAAATCTATAGAGAGTCTCACACAAGCAGCTAAGTGCACTGAGATAATAGTAAAACACTAAAATTCTGTTTATCCCTCAGTGGACAAACACAGTGCATCACTCCTGTGGCCTACTCCTAATTTCTACAGGAAAATGAAGATAAAGAGACTCTGGAGAATTAAAGGGACCTGTACAATGACAGACACTCCAGGGAACAGAAAAAATAGGTTTTATCGTTTTTTTCCGTATATGTCTGTTCCTTTTGTGTCCCCAAGGAAGCAGCAGACACTGACAGCAGGTAGAAGAGGCAGCATTTGAGGAGTGAACTATGCGTGGGTTGCCTAAGGGATTACTTAGTTATGCTGGCATTGAGGTGCATAGATGAGACAGCACAGTGAATATGATACATGAACATTTTCCTTCGTTCTTTTATTATTGATGCTAAATAAAATGCTGGCAGCTGTTGATTTGAGCTGGTATCCTGAGTCGGTTCAATGGATCAAACCAACATATAATGTAGTTCTGGTAACTCAACTGTAATTAATTGTAGAGGCTTGGTTAGTTTGGCTGTTGAGCGGTCTCTCTGTACTTCACTTCTGAGTTTATAAATCTGTTGTCGTATCACATTTTTCTAGTTCTCAAAACTGCTTTGCTTGTGGTAGTTGCCCATTTCCCATCATTTTTGATAGTATGTGTTACTTGTATAATGTACTTGGTTTCATTTTCACATCCCCATACAAGCATGTAATTATGTATAACTCTTCCCTATAATAGTCCCATTTTGAAGGTTTTGTCCTCTCTCTACTACAAGTGTGAAATAGATACATTTGCTTTTGTAAATCTAGCTTATTTTGCTTAACCTGGTGACCTCCAGGTTTACCTCTCTCTTTTTTGCATATATATAATACATATACATATATGTGTGTATATATAATAGTTTTTTTTGTTTATGGCTGTATAAAATTCCATTATGTGTGCTTTCTGTACCGATTTATTCCTTGCTTATTCCACATGTTAACAACTTTGAACAGTGCTATGTTAAACATAGATATATCCTTAGCTCACTATATATCAGTTAAGTTGGCTTTTATTCTTTTTGGGTGTATACACAGAAGTTATATTGCTGAATGGTAGCTTTGTCTTAATTTTTGGGGACACTCCATACTGCTTACATAGCAGCTGAACTAATTACATTCATACCAACAGCTGTATAAGTACACTTCCTTCTCACACACCCTTTCCAACACTTGTATTTTGTTTTGGTTTTCTTGATGACAGCCATTCTGACTGGGCTGAAGTAGAGTTTTTAATGTAGCACACTCTCTCTTGATCTCTCTCTCTCTCTCTCTCTCTCTCTCTCTCTCTCTCTCTCTCTGTGTGTGTGTGTGTGTGTGTGGTGAGTGCATGTATGTCTGTGGATGTGTGTGTTGGTGTGTTTCTGAGAATTGAACATAAGACTTTATATGTATTTGGCAAGCATTTTACCACTGAATTATCTCCACAGCCTTTTTGTATAATCTGTCTTGGAGATAGAATCTCAACAATTTGTCCAGACTGGCCTTAAGTTTGTGATCCTCCTGCCTGAGTTTCTGATATGGTAGAATTACAGCTCAGCACAGAAAGCTCTTGGTTTCAATGTAATTTTGCTTTTGCTTTGCACTTCCCTGATGACGGGAGTCTGAAATGGCTGTTCCCTGAGAGGTTCTAGGAGGACCTGACCAATACAGATGTAGATACTTACAGCCTGAGGTACTGAGCTTGGGGACCCCAATGGAAGAGCTAATGGAAGGACTAAAGGAGGTGACTGGGATTGCAACCCCATAAGAAGAACAATATCAACTAATTGGACCACCGAGAGCTCCCAGGGACTAAACCACCAACCAAAGAGTGTGCATGGAAGGAACCAGGACTCCAGATAAACATGTAGGATAGGAGGGCCATGTCTAACATCAATGGGAAGGGAGGCCGTTGGTCCTGTGGAGGGTTGATGTCCCAGTGTAGGGGGATGATAGAGGAGTGAGGCAGGAGTGGGTGAATAGGTGGAGGATCACCCTCATAGAAGCAAAGGATAAGGGGAGAGGGAAGATGGGATAGGGGATTTGTGGAAGAGTAACTTGGAAGGTGGATATCATTTGAGATGTAAGTGAATACAATGATTAATAATAAAAAAGATGCTGAATGTTTCCTCATAAATTTTACTGGCTTACTGTACTTAATATTTGAAAAATATCTTCAGTTTCATTGTCGAGGTTTTGGTTGGATGTTTTATTCCCATGGTGCTTAATTTTGAGTTCATTATATATTCTAGATATTGACTCCATATGACATGAGTAGTAGGCAACGATTTCATCTGTGTTATCCGTGTTTCCACTGCCCTTTCCTCTTTTGTACAGTAACTTTTAATGTTGCACCCCATCTGCCAGTCCCTCCTATTCATTCCTGTATCATGAAAATCCAATCCAAAAATCTCTTGTGCCTGCCTATCTCTTGAAAGATTTTGTCCATGTTTTCCTCTAGTCATTACTAAAATTCAGTTCCTACACTAAGGTCTAGACTCTATTCTGATTTGATCTCATTAGAGGGATCTGGTTTCATTCATCCAGTTTTGCTAAAAATACAAATGAAAGAGAATGGCTCTTTTTTCTAATGAATAGACTTGACACCATTGCCTAGAATCAGCCTGTGCTGCATTTTCTATTGTAATTCATTATTTGATTTGTCTATCTTCCCCTCCATGGACATGACATGTTTTAGGTGCACAGAAACGCACACACACAGCAAAAAATACACACACAGAAGATAAAAAATAAAGGTGAAAGAAATTTGGAAGCATGAGTTTTCTGTGCCTACTGTGAGGCAAATGGACCCAAGAAATACTGTTAGAGTTTACATTGTTCGCAGCAGTTTCCAAACGAAGGAGCTACAATTTGCATACTGTATCAGTATTTGCAGAATAAATAATCCTACTGTGGTAAATTTTATTCTGCTGCCATGATGCGATTGGAATAAGATGCTTTGCCACAGAGTGAGCCAACCTCATCCCAGTCAACAGAAGAAACTTTTCATGGTCTTGCTTAATGTATACTTGAGTTTCTAACATTCCTTTTTTATTTTCCATTTTTCTGCACACACAAATGCACACTTAGAAACACACACAGAGCATGGTCAGTGTATAATACAAAACTTTTCAGTAAGGAATGGAAATCTTTTCATACCTGAAAGCTATATCTTAAAAATAGTGTGTACATAAATATTAATTGTCCCAAAGTAAATTTCCTTCTCTTATCCCCACTTCTTAACTCACCTTCTCCATTAAGTGTATGAGAATAAAAGTTCCCCGGAATCCTAAGTCTATTCATGGCTCTCCTTCTGCTACATAAATCTCTTAATAAAGCATTGAAAACATCTTTTGTAAACACTGTGTAAAATCTCCTTAATGAGATAGGGAGCAGAGGGATTACTCTTTCTAGCTGGATCACATCCCTTCAGCCCAGGCATGGTGTTGTCCCCTGCTTGCAGCCTGAGGCTGAACTTTCTGACACAGACAAACCCTCACCACACCTCCTCACCCCCATCAGTTGCAGATTTCCATTCATTATTATGGCCTTCTGACCTCTTCCTGTCACTCCCCACATCTGATCCTGAACCCCCATACCCCACTCCATCTCCTTTTCCACCTACTTCTCTCCATCTCTCTGCCTCCTGTGACTATTTTATTCCTCCTTCTAAGTGAGAGTCAAGCATCCTCACTTGGGCCTTCCTTCCTTCTTGTTTAGCTTCTTTGGGTCTGTGGAGTGTAGCATGGCTATCCTGTATTTTATGGCTAATATCCACCTATAAGTGAGTACATACCATGCATATCCTTTTGGGCCTAGGTTACTTCACTCAGGTGATATTCTCAAGTTCTATCCACTTGCCTGAAAAATCATAATGCCTTTGTTTTTGATAGCTGAATACTATCCCATTCTTTCCTGTATGCCACCTCTCTGCTCAACGTCATCATACATGTTGATCCTGAACCACACAGGTGACCTTACCTTCCCCATCAATATCTCCTGCTTGCCAAGTCCTCTTGGGCACCTCAGCTGTCCAGAATGATCTGCTAGCCAATCTCCATTCTCCCAGATTATCTCTTTTCAGCCCATTTGATGTCATTCAGGACTTGCCTGCTTTTTCCTGCCGCATAGCCCTACTTCTATGTTTATTGACCTTCCAAAAGAATAGAAACTCAGAGAACAGGCTGTTTTGAATCCTCACTTCTACTATGAGTACAGCTAACTCCCCTTGTGACTGTTTTGTGTCACAGTGCTTAGATTTTTGTCAAATATGTCTTGTATCAGGTTTGTCAATATGTCCTATCAATTTTATGTGTAATTACTTTATGCAATCCTGGTCCTCTGAGGGTTTATAAACTTAGTATCATGTACCGTAATTCTTCTATATTACAATTGCATTTAGCACATAGTTAGCTTCAACATTTAAAATGAACTTCCAAAATTAAATTCCAGGCCTAAATACTTATTACTTTCTATTGTCATAAAATGAGAAACTCTAGAACAGTTCTTCAGATCATAAGATTGGAGTAAGAATTGCTGCTTAATACCTGTTAGGTATTGTAAACCTAAACTGTAGAAGTGATGTGAAAGGAATATGGACAACTTTAAAATTTTGAGTGAATTTAGAGATTGTCTGTACACTTAATTCATTAGTATTTTTCTCAGCCTCATGCTATGATAATTTGTTGCCTTGTAAGATGTGGGTATCCTCTAGAATTAATTTTGCCTTTGTGTCAATATATTTTGTTCACTCACTTAGAATTATTTCTCCATAGGTTTGTAAACAAAAAATTAGCTTTTTTGATGAAGTGATCTTACAATTATTATTGGAGAATTTTATTGAATATAAATGTGAACTCTATTTTTCTACTGTGAGATAATGCTTAGTATACATTTGAATTAGTCAGTTGACTTTTATCGCATGTCTACAGATAGGATGCAGTATGACTTGAATGTTTAAGAGCTGACAGGTTTACAAAGAGCACAACACTAGCTTTGCTGAGGATGAGGGCACGCAGGCTAAGCATTTGGGAAGTTAAATGAATTGTGTATTAAGAAAGCTAACATGAAGAGATAGCTTTGAGCCCAGTCTACAGTGGCAGATCAAAGACTTAAAGTAATAGTAATTAAAAAAAATCCATCAGGAAATGCTGCTTTTGAAAATCCCAAAATAAATATAATAAAGAAGAGAAAAAAATAATATTATTTTAGAGACAAAAACAATTAATGCAAGTTACACATACTTAACAATAACAACAAATAAAGTACCCACCACAGTCCAGAGATCAAGTTGAAAGGTAATAAAGAATTGGCTGACCTGACTGACAAGTCATTGAGTGAGTTTTTTTAAGTTCTAAATCAAGAATTTTAAATAAAAAAAGTCACTATAACCTTTACAATAAAAAGACAATGCATTAAAATAATATCTAAACATGATGGTTATTTTGATGTCCTGTGTAGAATGATTACATTGAAGTAATTCTGGAAATAGATCATAAAAAGTTTGCAATGTTGAACTGCTATTAGATGTTCTTTTATAAAATAACTCTCTTGATTTCATAATTATCTATTTCAAAGATACCTAATAGCAACATGAAATACAACCAAAAAATCATCTAGCATCTCTATTATCTTTATTTTATTGCCAGTGCTGAGAGACCATCAATAGAACTAAATTTAGTGTTTAACAATGATCATTTAAGAATTTCTGGCATGAGGATTTTGTGCTTTTAATATCCTGATGCTTTTTCCTCCTCTCATCTTGAATACAGAGATATACATATCTTTATATAAAGTACTTAATATGTAATACTTAATAAACTTGTTAAGAGTCTTAAACTCACTGCATGCACAGGCATATCTATCATTTGAGAAAATAGAGACATTTTACAAGCATTCAGTTATTCATTTTCTCAACAGCATCATTTGAGATATACAACTTACTTAGTGAATAAAAATGAGCTTCCATGACGAGTTTTAAGCACTACAAAAATTATATTGTATGTATGTATGTATGTATGTATGTATGTATGTATGTATATATGTATGCATCTATCTATCTATCTATCTATCTATCTATCTATCTATCTATCTATC
>JADRCD010181508.1:14207-26522 GCA_019843815.1 Montemys delectorum
ATCTATCTATCTATCTATCTATCTATCTATCTATCTATCTATCTATCTATCTATTTATCTATCTACCCATCTTTCTGTCTGCTTATACTTCATGTGCATTCATGTTTTGCCTGCATGCATGTCTGTGTGTAGGTATCAGGACCATTAGAACTGGAGTTACAGACATTGTGAGCTGCCATGTCAGGGCTGGAAATTAAACCTGGGTTCTGGAAGAGAAGCCAGTGCTCTTAACTGTTGAGCCATTTCTCCAACCCAAGCATTATACAATTTAAAAGGAAATAAATGATCAATTTCTTTCCTATATATATCTCTTTCAATTGAAGTCCATTTGATAAGAAGAAAGACATGCTAAATGATATGTCTGACAATGATAGTCAGGAGTGGTGATACATACCTGTGTAATCACGGCATTCTAAAAGCAGAGGCATCTGAAAGATGTTAAGGTTATGGAGGGGCATCTAGGCATTAAATCCCACCCTTAGCTATGGAACTATTGGCAACCGTTAGCTTTCTCTAAGATTGTATCTTCTGGTAAGTCACCCAGGCTCCTTGGAAGGCCATACACCAAGAATATATGAACATCAGAAATTGCTCTTGATGAGGCTGGGTGGGGAAGAGGGCTTACCTCTGGGATGAGTTGAGAAAGATGTATGAAAATGATCAGAACACATTGTACAACTATTTTTAAAAAACAATAAAATTAAAAAAATAATCACGAAATGAAATGATAGTCAATATCTTCAAGATACTAAAATATGTAAGCATTATACTTTAAAGAAAAATAAAATCTTGCCTCTTGAATACAGGGAGGATGAGGAATTGCATGAGGACCTGTGGGAGGGCAGACCACGGTGGAGACAATGACTGGACTGTAAAAATAAAAGTAATAAAAGAATAAATATACTTAAAATAAGAAAAAATAAAATTGTGTTTAGTTGCCACTTTTCCTGGTTAATCTTAAGTTCAGTATTAATCATTCGGCAGGTTATCATTGTTCTCTTGTGGAAATAGAAATAAAATTTATGTTCAAGATATTGAGCAGCTCTTTTGTCTTTAGGGATTGAGCAAATTGCCTGGACTCTTATACTACATTCAGTTGTGCAAGCGCCATCTGAAATAGCTATGTTCTGACTAGCACTTGGGATAAATTTGGTTTTTTGTTGAGTACAGGGAGTACTCTGGAACTCACAGAGACGGGACAGCTAGTATGCAATCTGCATACACCACAGCCCCTGTCCTCTTCATCATTCAGAATAAGGCACAGCCACTCCCTGTTACTTCCTGGTTTCATACAAAGCTAGAATCCCACAGGAAACACCTGAGTCCTCACCTGTAGTACTCTGCTCAGCTGGCTTTCTTTAATGTTACTGAGGTTATTTCAAGTATTTTTTTTTACAACCCTCCATTATTCATCATTCATGATGAAATGAGAGAGTACAGAGAACATCCCCCTGGTGCTGTGCAGATCCCACCACACCCTACACCTTAGCGAGAACCCAACAATCCCACAATTCTACTCTCCAATTTGTAGATCTAATTTTATTCTTGTTACCCTAATCAAATTTCTATGATCAATATAATCATAAATCTACCTCTTCAACTTATTTCCTAACCACCTTGGTATTATTTTTCCTACAAAATTACGAATATGTCTTCACCCTCCTAAATAAAGACCCCGATCATTTTTATAATGCTTAGGCTCAAGAGGAACCAGGAGAACTGCCAGGTGACATTTTTAAGCTGACATACAATCACTATTTTACCCAGGTACTTATTTAATATGTTTTTTTTCTCTTTAACAGCCACTATCATTCTGTTTTGACAGCAAAAACACTGCATATTACATCAAGTATCCTGCCAAGCTTCCAATATACCTTTTCCTGCATATTTTTCCATGTCTAACCATTTTAATGTTGGCTTTAAAATTGGAGAAAGATGAATTTGAACTGAGTTTGACCCCTGCTGCGTTCTGGTAATTAGAGACTCTTCTTCATGCTGTCCACAAACTATCCTGTTATTAGTACTAGAATCTGCACTAAGATCATATTCCAGCAACCTCAGGAACAGGCTATGAAAAAGATGTTTGCTTTCTTTTCAATTCCTTTTTAAAAAAATTAATCTTGTTTTTCTAAATTTTTCACTATCAAGGGCAACAGTGACAGTTTTTCAGTTGTTTTGGCTGCAGCCTGATTGCAGTCCTAAGAATTAAGCTGTCTAGTCCCAGAAGAAAATCCATTGCAGGGCCCTACAACTTCCTTAGTCTCCATCTCTTACCTAGAACTTCATTCATCTGGTATCAGTACAGGACAGATCTTCTTAATCATGATTGGTTTTGCTTTGTTTTGTATTACATTTGTTATTTGTGAATTTCAAGCATTTCTATGATGTATTGTGATTACTCACGTTTCCTCATGTTATCCCTCTCATTCCCATCAACCCCCTTCCTCCCTTCTGTTTTCCTCCAAGACTCAAGGTTTTTTTTTGTTTGTTTGTTTTGTCTTGTGACCCACTGAATTTAACCATGTCCATCCATATGACTATTGGTTTGGACTATCCATTGGCACCTGTTGGGTTCACCAGAGGATACACAATTGAAGGCAAGAACTGCAACTCTCACAGAATCTATAAGTCATGAGCTCAGAAGCAAGGGGTAGAGCCTCTCCTGAACTCATCCCCAGTCCATGCTTTTGTGTTGAAGGGATCAGTCTTATACAGACCCAAGTGTATACAATTATAACTGCTATGAGGATCTCATTGCCTCTGTTACGCCCAACCCAGTTGACACCATTTGGCCCTTTAGAAGAGATTTTAGTTGAAAAGAGAATTCTAAATAAGCAACAAGGAATTTCTCTCTCCCTTTGATGTATATAACATGAACCAGTGACTAAAAGTAGAGACATTGAAGAATACTGCCAGGTTTGTTTTTTTTTTTTTAATCACATTCTACCACATGCTACCATTATCACAAGTATTTACTATGATCATGGCTGTTCATTTTATAACAGTGGCTTTCCCATACAACAATTATTAAAGTAATTTGTTTTCTGTATTTCTCATTTTTTATCTTTTATTGTACAATTGATACATTTGGTTACCATTTAGAAATGTAATGATAGATTTTTTTCTTTGCATTTTTTTGTGCTGCTGGTAAAGAAAATCCTGTGTCACATGAAGGATATAATTAGGAGTATTTGATGATGGTTCAGAAGAAAAAGAAAGAAAATGAAAGGAAAGAAAAAGAAGAGAAAAGAACAGAAAAGAGAGAAAAGAAAAGACATCGGAAACAAACAGGGGGAAAAGCACAGTAGAAACCAAGCTGAACTTTGTCTATTCCTCAACTAAGAGCTCATTTTCTTGTCCCTTCATTTGTGTAAAATCAAGATATTTTGTGCATTGACAACTGGGCCACAGAAAAAACATGAGTCCAAACTATACAGAGAAGAAGGTAACAATATGGTTATTTGTAATGTCATAAACAATGTGTTTTTCCATGGCCAGTGCAGTAGGTATAATGTATCCAAGTGAATAGCATTAGGTTGTGTTCCTGATTGTACCAACCTCAGTCTCCTTCACACTTCACAGTTTCAACCAACCTCTGTAGTATCTATAGAACAGAAAGAATCAGACCATAGGACAAGCTATGCATATAAAATAATTCAGGAAAGGCATTTATTCTCATGCAATGGGAGAAAATGTTGCGCTTGGGGAAGCATTGGGGTTCAGGTCTGAAATCATGACAATGGGGATTCCATAGATCCTCCTGGGTGATGACTCTTTAGGAATGTTCCATAGAAAATAGAATCCTTATTTAATTTGTGTCCTTTGCAAACTGAAGCATCACTCAGGTAACTCTTTCATCTCATAGTAATCACACCCCAGGGAGAAAGACTCCTTTTTGTGATGCTCCTATAGGCCTTTCTGCATGAGGTTGCCTGAAAGTCAATTCTAAGAAATCTGTGTGTTCTCAACTCCTTCCCTCTCTATACTTAAAACCCTGGAAGATATTTTTCAATATTACTTGTTTCTTATTCAGATGAAGAGCATACAAATATAGAAAAATGCTAAAAATAATTACCATTAAGATAAATGAGCTACAGATTCTTATTATTTTTATTTGAAAAACAGTAGGAATAATTGAGTTTTTTTCTATTGGAATCTTTTGAATGATGAAGCTTTAATGGGAAGATAAATAATACACATGAATCAAGAAAATGTCCCCTGAGTGTTAATATTGTGCTTTTTGTCTTTGGCTTTTATATGATGAGCCATTTGTAATTTTCCAAAAGCTTCCTGGGACGATAAATGTAATAATGTCTTGTACCCCTAGGCAGAAAAGCACCGTATAAATACATCTTTAAAATATTATTACTACAGAACTATCCTCAAATATTTGTTACTTACAGGGAAATCTTTTTGTAGGTGAGCCCCCTATGGCTATGTTGATTCCTTCCCTTCTGACCAGAAGTGTTTTAAATGATCTGCAAAATGGTCTCTCAGTAAAGCAGTGTCTCCCCTTGGGAAGCAGCTGGATTAAGGCACTTGACCTATCTGAGTTTGGTATTCAGAAATTCCAACGAAGACCTTAGAGTAAAGGGAAGTGAGCTGACTCTTAAAACCTTACAAATCTTTGTTCACAGAATTTGCTCCAATTAACATGATTAAATTCTTGAATCTGAAGTGGAGATAATTTCTTTCTGAAATGGATATACTTAGGATTGGGAGTGAGAGGACGGTTATGGTTTTCAGGAGATAAGGTTGCTTTTTCTTTGGAATAATTTATTCATCATTTCAATAAGTATTAACTGAATGTACTCTGTACTAATTACTTACAGAACAATAGCAAAGCAGAGCCTGGAGGTTATGGTCTGGGAGCAAGACAGACTCTAATCAGATGTAATATTTTAGGCATTTCCAGGTCATGCTGAAGAACAGCATTATGGGAGAACAAACACAGCAGGAGCCCTGACCATGTGAAGACTACTGGTGATTAGGAAGACATACCCAAAACATAGATGGAAGAGTGAATCAGTATTATCCCGTTATTATTAGCATAAGAAATTTTGCTATCTAATCATGCTTTTCTTTGTTTCCAGGGAATGTTCTAAAATAGGTTAAATAGGAAGCGCTTAATTACAGGCCAATGAAAAGAAGGAGCATATGACCCTGAAACTCTCTAGTACCTTAGCTTTTAGCTGAATTAAGTATGTTTTGATTTATCATCACAAAGTATTGACATAGTTAGCTGAATGGGAAAATATTAAAATTTTTCTCCTAAAGAACACCACTAGGATTGTGAAGGTGAGACCTGTCATCTTATTCCTTTTCTCAGGTTGTGATTTCTAGGACAGGGACATAGCATTGATATTTTCATGGCCTAGCTAAAGATGAAGTCAAACAAGGAGATTCTACATTTATATTAGTAGCTTGAGAATGTACCCCAAAGTAGTGTGGAGATAGATCGGTCTCTTGATGCTTAGAAATGTCTCTATGATGGACTCCTTAACTTGTCCCACTAAAGAAAGTTTCTATTGCTATTCAACTGGTGCTCATTTTAATCTACATCATTCAAATACTGTTCATGAGTTCATTTTTCCATTTTTAAAACATGGGACACATGAAAGATGCTATATAAAGTCGACTTCATTTTTTATAATCTCTGATGGCATCTTCGTCCTGTAACTGCTATTCTGGGATTCTGTAGCCATAACACAAAGAACAGCAATCAACATCAGAATGCAAGATGAGATTAGAATTGCTGAGCTTAATCACCCAATCAAACGCTGTAGCTTCAGATCAGCATATGCTTTTCTTATGGCTGTCCATTTTCAGAAATTACAAATAACCTTTTAATGTTTAGATGCAATCATTGTAGTTTAACTTCCTTTCAGTTTTTTTTTTCCAATCTGGAATTTTGTCAGACTTCAAAAAATAAAAGTGGGTATTTTTGAGTTGAAAGAAACCATTCCGCACAAACTTAGAAGGAAGAACAACTTAAAAGTTTTTAGAGAAGAAAAAATTTTAATGTGTTGATAAAAATTCCAGAACTTGGGACTACTGCATAATTATACAAGATGTTTAAGTAAAATCTATTATATGTCGGAGGTATTTATTAACCCCCTCACCTCAGAGTTCATGGTCTATCCAGAAGAGTAGGAGGAAGCACATAAAAGTCAGAGGTATGGAATGACAACAAACAGACAGTAGATTTTAGACACAGCAGAACAGATAAAAACTGTGACAGCACACACAAGGAATGCATGGATTCAACCCAGAGAAAATCCCAGCATAAAAATGGTAAGTGGATACAAATATCCAAGAAGTTATTTGCAATTGATAGCTGAGGGGAAAGATTAAAACAGCTTTCTTCTGTGAAGTATCACTGGGTATGTCACCACACTCCAGGGCAGGCTCCATGCTCAATAGTAGTTAGCCAATACGCCATGCTTTTTGTTTGCTTGTTTGTTTGCTTGTTTGCTTGCTTGCTTGCTTTGTGCATCTGTGTATCATGTGTGCACATCTTATTTTGTCTTGATATTTGTTTTTTTTTCTTGAATTTATATTTTAGTTTCTTTGTTTAAATTTTTCGTTTTGGGCTAATTTTTTTTTTTTGAGAGAGAAAGATGGAGGGAGGGAGGGATAGAGAGAATATGAACTTGGGTGGCTATGGAGGTGGGGAGGATTTGGAGGGAGTTGGGAGAATAGAAGGAACATGATCAGTATGTATTATATGAAAAACATTTTAACAAAAATTTATTTTAAAAACAATCAGAATATATAGAAAGTGATAATGAACTGGCAGAGCTAACTATCATACAAAAAATAGATCCTAACAGTTCAGTACTACTAACATTCTTTGTTTTCCTTTTGTGACTCAAATGTTTAATCTGCCTGTAAACTCTGCATGTGTTTCCCAATGTGGAAACTAGGACAAAGGTATTTGCACAGAGTCATGAAATAGAGGAACAGAGGGTCAGAGGCTGTGAGTCAGTGATCTTTCTTTGTGCTGTGGGATTACCCTAACCAGCTATGCTGTCTTCCTGAATTAGGTAAGGCCACATCTTCAGACAAAATACCAGAGCCACAGACCACTTGATGACCTTCACAAGGTCAAAATTAATTTTACCACAATGGATTACAAATATTAAAATAAGCCTTTTGATCTCCTTTTACTGTTATCTAATGTAATTTTTCCTCCAGCTCATCCATTAATTTATTCAATGAATATTTATTAAGAGGTATTATGTATCAAATACAGCACTTGACCTTAGTTGGATTTAGCAGCTATATTTTAAAATTATTACAAGGTGCAAGACATGTAGCTCATACCTGTAATTCAAGCACTTGGAAGGATGTGGCAAAAGGACTGTGTGAGTTTGAGACCATCCTGGGATACATGTAAATTCCAAACAACCCCAAGTTATAAAATGAGTTTCTGTGAGTATATGTTACAGTTTGTATCTGTATTTTAATTATATATTAGAAAAAATAACATGCCAACTATGGATTTTGAAATCAGTAAAGTTGTCACTCAAAAATTAAGGGATGTGAGGATTCTCTCTTCCTCTGTGTCTTCTCTAAACCTCCAATGGCTTTCTTAGTTCTTGGAACTTTCTACCTCTCACTGAGGAGTCCAATAAGACTCTCCTACTTCTGGTTAAAGGTTCAGATCAGACACTTAGGGAGAGGGTTTCTATAGTTATTCTGAGTCAAATCAAATGAGAAGGTAGTGGCATAGAAATGGTGGCAACTCTGAAAATGTTAAAAGTGCTTCAACATTTTCCCCAACATTCTTCTCCCTAAAGAAAATAAATGCAACAATATGTAGAATATTGTGAAGCTACCAAATGTTACCTGTTGATGGCAAATGGATCCTTGTCTATGATGAAACTCAGCAATAGTTTTTCAGGAATCGTCAAGAAGACAACGTTGGGACCACTCTCAGCTCTTGTACCTTTCAATTTGTTGCTGTAAGCATCTTTCTGTTGCTCTGCTTATAATCCAACTATAAGTTGTTTTCTAATGTATGTTATGTGTCTCTGCATTTCTTTCCTAGATTTAAGTGTTGCAAAGAACTACAATTTTCTTTATTCATCTTTGTTACTTCTTAACCTTAGCATGATTGATGCCTGCTACATGGCAATAGCGCAATAAAATAAAATGAGTTAAACTGACTCTATCTTTCTCCAAACACTTCCTCTGTTGTATTAATGACAAGATAAACAACATTCTCATTCAGATACCTGTTACACAGTGTCGGTAGATGCTAGTAAAACATTTTGAAACTAGTATTTCTCAGAGTACATTTCCTTCCCATATAGTATCAATACCTTGGTATTGCTGTTGATCATGCTGCTGTTGCTTTCTCCTCCTCATCCTCATCCTTCTCATCCTCATCTTCCTTCTAGTCCTCCTCCTCCTTCTCCTAGTCTTAGTCATTCTGCTACTCCTCTCCTCCCTTTCCCCATTTTCTCCCCCTCCTTTCTCACCAGTTTCTTTGCCTCTTCCTCCTTCATTTCTCCTATCCCTTCTTTTTCTCTTCATTCTTGCCCTTCCTCTTTCTCTCAAAACATCTCTGGAAATTTCATTGTAATGTTAAACTTACTTTTTTGTTGTTTAGACACTTAACATTCAAAAGATTACTGATTTGGCAGAAGAAATTACAGATCTTCCTGACAGAATAGAATATTCAAAGGTAGATCAATGAAGTGCTGTCCTATAGTTCCTCATCTTCATAGATTTGATCTTCTCATGTAATAGGAAAGATCTCAAATTTGACTATTGACAAGCATGGTCTCTTATTACTACTGTAGCATCTGCTAACTTTGGAGTTTCGATTATCCACTTGGGACTAAGGTCTGATTTTCCCCCAAGTGCCAAGTATTAATGTTACCAAGTATACTTGTGTTACCATGATTCAGTGTTAGCTCCAGCAGTCTCCTTGACTCTGGGATGTTTTCTAAGGTATTACAAAAATCAAGAGTTCGTTGGAATGTTATTTTTTCAGTAATACTACATCTCTCTCTTAAGGACCTAAATCTCACCTGCATCCTACTTATTTAGCACTGTTTCTGTGTTTGTGCTCATCCTGAATATGAGCACGCGCATACACACACACACACACACACACACACACACACACACACACACACACACAACTTAATAACACTAATAACACTTCTTCCTTTCCTTATGACCCAATATCTGAAAGCCCTCTTGACACATTTTTCTTCAGATCATTTCTTTCAAATGTCTGCCCTTTAGATCCCAGTAATCCCAGGGAAAATTTTAATCTTGCTCCTAATCATGCTTAGCACAGGTTGGTCATTCACACAGGCAGGGCTGCCCTGAGGGTTTCTGGAGATGCAGACCTTCAGCAAAGCTGCCTTATACACAACCCACAGCAAAATTATGAATGATGAAATTCAGGCTTTCGTTCTTCCACTCTTGCTTTTCTGATTGAAGTGATGTCAAGTCAAAGTGCCTGTAATTCAGAAGTGGAAGCTTCAGTGGGCAGTATAGTGGGCATCTTCTTTGAGAAATAATCCAGTTTCCAAAATTTCTTTGAGAAATATATTTAGGACTTAGTCATGTGCTTCTACAATGCCATAATTTGCCAACAATATGTTAACGTGGTTCCCTTTGGTGTTTTTATTTGGGAAGTACATCATTGATTAGTGTCCAATTCTGCTTGGTTACTATTGATAAGTACTGTATACCTCATCTATTTTATTTTCTTGTAATATCTTTTTTTAATTTAGATATTTTATTTATTTACATTTCAAATGTTATCCTATTTCCTGATTTCCGGCCCCCAAATCCCTTATTTCATCCCCCTCCTCGTGCTTCTATGAGGGTGTTCCCCCACCCACCTACCCACTCCCACCTCCTTGCCCTTGCATTCCCCTACACTACACTGGGGCATCTTCTCCCATTGATGTTCGACAAGGCCATCCTCTGCTATATATGCGGCTGGAGCTATGGGTCCCTCCATGTGTACTCCTTGGTTGGTGGCTTAGATCCTGGGAGCTCCAGTTGGTTGATATTATTGTTCTTCCTATTGAGTTGTAAACCCGTTCAGCTGTAAATCTCTTTAATTATTATTTTTGTTCATCCTATCTCTTTAAAAATTTTTCTTGATGTAAATATAGTTCTTAAAACTAGTTTAACGAAAGATTAGAGAAAAATTCTGTCTAAATTTGCTTCAATTATTATTTTCTCAGCTACTTCCTGAGAATCCTATGTTTTATGTGCCTTAAAATTCATGGTGGTAACATATTAAAGTAATGAATTATATCCCACTGACATTCATATTGTTCTCTGCAAGCTTGTGAAGCCATTTTGAATATAGGCATATATTCAGATGTTATAATATAATAACTTTGGGGATTAAGTGTTCTTTTTTGTTCTATGGTGTAAATCAAGAAAAAGAGAAAATAATTTTAATATAAAGTAGCCTCTAATCCATATATTTAAAATAGTCAACTTTCCCAATTGATAAAATGTTCAATCTCTCTTTTTCATACAGCGTTATTTTCTTTATGAAATGTTATATATTTTTTCTAGTTTTAAAAATGTGTGCATGTGTGTGTGTGTGTGTGTGTGTGTGTGTGTATGTGTGTTGTGTGCTGTGAACATGTGACTTCAGATGATAATCTTATCTCTCCTAGTACTGGAAATATAGGTACTTGTGAGTTGCTCAGTGAAGGTGCTGGGAACCAGACTCAGGCTGTCTGCAAAGGCAGTAGGTGCTCTTAACTGCTGAGCCATCTCTCCAGCCCCTTCACTTTATTTTCTAAGACAACATCTGTCACTGAACTTTCATTCATCACATTTAGTGTTAGAATTACAGCTACATACATACACCTGGCTTTGTTACATGAGTGCTCTCTTCGGGTCCTCCTGCTTATACAGATGCACTTTATCCATCGAGCCATTTCCCCAGCCTCAAAATCTTAAATAACAATGTACTTCTTCAAATATGCAATCAACAATGTTGATTTTGAAAGACTTTTTTTTTAAAATATAAAAAGACCAAAGAAAGTGAAACTACTCAGATATTTGCCTTAAAAAAAAAAAAAGGTTGAGATTATAATACATCATTAGCCCTCACCTTCCCTCTGTCTAAGCCCCTCCCATTTACCCCTTCTTGCTCTCTCTCAAATTCATGGCCTCAGCTTTTGTTTGTTTGTTTGTTTTTGTTTTTTAAAAACTTTTATTGCATTATGATGAGAAAAGTTACATGATTTCAATTTAGCTGAATTTGTTAACATTTAAAAACATATTTTAAGTAAATAGAATTAAATCACATTCTTGTTTCCCTTTTGTGCCCCCATTCCTCCCAGAGAACCCCCTTCAATACCTATAATATCTTTTGTGTCATATTCCTTAAAATTTATAAAATATTTTAACAATACAAATAAGTACTATAAAAGTTGTTTGATATAAAACAACAATCAATTTAATAGTCTTATGTAGATGTTCGTCTACAGCAATACTGAAAATACATTTTTCTCAATATAAATTTTAAATAATTCCAAATATATTAACTATATACTTCAAAATAATGCATCACTACTGGTATTTTCTTAAATGAACACAAATATATAAAGTCTGTTTGTTTTGTATTTAGTAGCGTTTAAAATCTTGGCTCTTACTGTGGTACAAGCCCAAAATAAGAACAATTTTTAGACGTTGGATTTCATTGTAATAAGGCTGTACTTCAATGACCCTCACATTACCAAAGGATTTTACCTCCATCGTAGCTAAGCTGAGAGTTGATAGTTCTGCTGCACCAAAAAATGAATTGGAGGCTTGATTTTTGGATACAACTTCCTGCTATGGTCAAAGTTATTTGTCTTGAGTGAGTGGCTTTATTCTCAGCCCACAGAGAACAGGTTACATTCATTTAAGAAATGGTATAGGTATTAAGATGGTCTATCCATAAAGTCACTCACCAACTGTTTCATTGAACAATGGTTCTGCTTGGAGGGTGCCACAGACATCAGGTAAGGGTAAGAATTTGGTTCATTAGCTGTGATAATTTGGAAAAGCTTTCATCTCAGAAAAAGAGTAACTTATAAAGTCCTCTTCTTCAAACTTGATACAAGAGTTACAAACGTCAAGCAAAGCATTCAGTCTCACTCTTTGTTCTCTTACAAGCAACCTCCCAAGTTAATCCTCTATGTTTCTTTTGATGATATAAATACTTTTGAAATATATAAGCTGTTCTGAAAACCATAGTATAGTGTAAAGACATGAAATAAACAATATTACTAATAGAGAGGCTGAGATAGGAGAAGCAAGATTTCAAGGTCC
>JADRCD010181512.1:0-13467 GCA_019843815.1 Montemys delectorum
GTTTCTCCATCTATGGTGATTGAGAGTTTTGCTGGGTATAGTAGTCTTGGTTGGCATTTGTGTTCTCTTAGGGTCTGTATGACATCCGCCCAGGATCTCCTAGCTTTCATAGTCTCTAGTGAGAAGTCTGGTGTAATTCTGATAGACCTGCCTTTATATGTTTCTTGACCTTTTTCCCTTACTGCTTTTAGTATTCTTTCTTTGTTTTGTACATTTGGTGTTTTGACTATTATGTGGTGGGAGGAATTAATTGTCTGGTCCAGTCTATTTGGAGTTCTATAGGCTTCTTGTATGTTCATGGGCATCTCTTTATTTAGGTTAGGAAAGTTTTCTTCTATAATTTTGTTGAAGATATTTACTGGCCCTTTAAGTTGGAGATCTTCACTCTTCTATATCTATTATCCTTAGGTTTGGTCTTCTCATTGTGTCCTTGATTTCCTGGATGTTTTGGGTTAGGGTCTTTTTGCATTTTGTATTTTCTTTTACTGTTCTGTCAATGTTGTCTATGTTATCTTCTGCCCCTGAGATTCTTTCTTCTATTTCTTGTATTCTGTTGGTGATGCTTGCATCTATGTTTCCTGACTTCTTTCCTAAAATTTCTAACTCCAGAGTTGTCTCTTTTTGTGATTTATTTATTGTTTCTACTTCCATTTTTAGGTCCTGGATGGTTTTACTCAATTCCTTCACCTGTTTGTATTTTCCTGCAATTCCTTAAGGGATTTTTGAGTTTGCTCTTTAAGTGCTTCTACTTGTTTACTTGTGATCTCCTGTAATTCTTTGTGGGATTTTTTTTGTTTCCTCTTTAAGACCTTGCACCTCTTTACCTGTGTTCTCCTGTATTTCTTGAAGGGAGTTATTCATGTCCTTCTTAAGTTCCTCTTTCAGCATTGTGAGATATGATTTTAGATCCAATGCTTGCTTTTCTGGTGTTTTGGAATATCCAGGACTTGCTGCAGTGGGTGTACTAGGTTGTGATGAAGCCAAGCAGTCTTGGTTTCTGTTGGTAGGATTCTTGCCTTCACCTTTCACTATCTCTTGATCTCTGATGTTAGATGTTCTTGGTGTCTCTGACTAGAGCTTGTCCTGTCCCTGCCGCCCTGTGACTTCTGGCTGGTCCTAAAAGTCACTGAGTCTATGGGTTAGAGAACTCCCTAGAGGCAGGCCCTCCACTTGCAGGGAGGGGGCAGA
The DNA here is from genome assembly GCA_019843815.1 of Montemys delectorum. Classification (NCBI taxonomy): domain Eukaryota; kingdom Metazoa; phylum Chordata; class Mammalia; order Rodentia; family Muridae; genus Montemys; species Montemys delectorum. The sequence continues at coordinate 1,189 of JADRCD010181512.1, forward strand.
GAGGGTTGCTGATCCACCTCTGTCACTTGAAGCTTAGAGGATCCTGTCCCTGCCTCCCTGAGACTCCCTGGAGACTCTGCTGCGACTCCTGAGGCCTGTGCCTCCTGGCTGGTCCCACCTTAGAAAGTCACCAGAGAGAAAATGGCAGATCTCATCTGAGTCTCTGGGTTAAAGCATTCCCTGGAGGCAGGCCCTCCACTTGCAGGGAAGGGGCAGAGAGGGTCACTGATCCACTTCTGTCACTCGGAAGCTGAGAGGATCCTGTCCCTGTCGCCCTGCAACTCCCCTGCAACTGATAGATAAAATCTTATCCAGACTAACCAGAGGGCACAGAGAAAGCATCCAAAGTAATAAAATCAGAAATGAAAAGGGAGACATAACAACAGAAGCCATGGGTATTCAAATAAATCATCAGATCCTACTATAAAAGTTTATACTCAACTAAATTGCAAAATCTGGATGAAATAGACAATTTTCTAGATACATATAAGGTGCCAAAATTAAAACAGGACCAGATACAGCATATAAACAGTCTCATAACCCCTAAAGAAATAGAAGCAGTCAGTAGTAGTCTCCCAACCAAAAATGGGCCAGGATTTTTGGGAGTCTCCCAACCAGGATCAGATGGGTTTAATGCAGAATTCTATCATACCATCAAAGAAGATCTAATACCAATACTCTTCAAACTATTCCACAAAATAGAAACAGAAGGTACATTACCCAATTCATTCTATGAAGCCACAATTACACATATACCTAAACCACACAAAGACAAAACAAAGAAAGAGAACTTCAGACCAATCTCCCTTATGAACATTGATGCAAAAATACTCAATAAAATTCTTGCTGACCGAATCCAAGATCATATCAAAATCATCATTCACCACTATCAAGTTAGTTTTATCTTAGGCATATGAGGATGGTTTAATATATGGAAATCCATTAATGTAATCCATTATATAAACAAACTCAAGGAAAAAAATCACATGATCATTTCATTAGATGCTGAAAAAGCGTTTGACAAAAATTATCATCCCTTTATGTTAAAAGTCTTAGAAAGATCAAGAATTCAAGGTCCATATCTAAACATAGTGAAAGCAATATACAGCAAACCAGTAGCCAACATCAAACTGAATGGAGAGAAACTTGAAGCAATCCCACTAAAATCAGGGACTAGACAAGGTGACCTCTCTCTCCCTATCTATTCAACATAGAACTTAAAGTTATATCTGGGGCAATTAGAAAACAAAAGGAAGTCAAAAGGATACATACAAATTGGAAAGGAAGAAGTAAAAATATCACTATTTGTAGATGATAGGATCTTATACTTAGGTGACCCCAACAATTCCACCAGAGAACTCCTCAAGCTGATAAACAACTTCAGCAAAGTGGCTAGATATAAAATCAACTCAAACATATCAGTAGCTTTCCTCTACTCAAAGGATAAACAGGCTAAAAAAAGAAATTAGGGAAATGATACCCTTCAAAATAGTCACAAATAATATTACATGCCTTGTTGTGACTCTTACTAAGCAAGTGAACGATATGTATGACAAGAAGTTCAAATCTCTGAAGAAAGAAATCGAAGAAGATCTCAGAAGATGGAAAGATCTCCCATGCTCATGGATTGGCAGGATTAATATAGTAAAAATGGCCATCTTGCCAAAAAAAATCTACAAATTCAATGCAATCCCAATCAAAATTCCGACTCAATTCTTCACAGAGCTAGAAAGAGCAATTTGCAAATTCATCTGGAATAACAAAAAACCTAGATTAGTGAAAACTATTTTCAACAATAAAAGCATTTCTGGGAAATACAGCTTTTACCTCAAGCTGTATTTTAAAGCAATAGTGAAAAAAAAAGACCTGCTTGGTATTGGTACAGAGACAGGTTGGAAGATCAATGCAATAGAATTGAAGACCCAGAAATGAACCCACATACCTATGGTCACTTGATCTTTGACAAAGGAACTAAAACCATCCAGTGTTAAAAAAAAAAATACAGCATTTTTAACAAGTGGTGCTGGCTCACCTGATAGTCAGCATGCAGAAAAATGCAAATTGACTCATTCTTATCTCCTTGTACTAAGCTCAAGTACAAGTGGATCAGGGACCTCTACATAAAACTAGATATATTGAACCTTATAGAGGAGAAAGTGGGGAAGAGCCTCAAACACATGAGCACAGGGAAGAAATTCCTAAACCGAACACCAATGGCTTATGCTCTAAGATCAAGAATTGACAAATGGGACCTCATAAAACTGCAAAGCTTCTGTAAGGCAAAGGACACTGTCAATAGGACAAAAAAGCAACCAACAAATTGTGAAAAGATCCTTACCAATCCTACATCTGATAGAGGTCTAATATCCAATATATACAAAAAACTCAAGAATTTAGACTCCAGAGAAACAAATAACCTTATTAAAAAATGGGGCACAGAGCTAAACAAAGGATTTTCAACTGAGAATATCGAATGGCTGAGAAGCCCCTAAAGAAATGTTCAACATCTTTAGTCATCAGGGAAATGCAAATCCAAACAACCCTGAGATTCCACCTCACGCCAGTCAGAATGGCTAGGATAAAAAATTCAGGTGACAGCAGATGCTAATGAGGATATAGAGAAAGAGGAACACTTCTCCATTGCTGGTGGGATTGCAAGCTGGTACCACCACTCTGGAAATCAATTTGATGGTTCCTCACAAGATTGGACACAGTACTACCTGAGGACCCAGCTATACCACTCCTGGGCATATACCCAGAAGATTCTCCAACATGTAATCAGGACACATGCTCCACTATGTTCATAGCAGCTTTATTTATGATAGCCAGGAGGGGGAAAGAACCCAGATGTCCTTCAGCAGAAGAATGGATACAGAATATGTGGTACATTTACATAACGGAGTACTATTCAGCTATTAGAAATGATGAATTCATAAAATTCTTAGGGAAATGGATAGAACTAGAAAGTTCTAGTGAGGTAATCTAATTGCAAAAGAACATACATGGTATGCATTCATAAGTTGATATTAGCTCAAAAAGCTCCAAATAATCAGGATACAATTCACAGACCCCATGAGGCTCAATAAGAAGGAAGACCAAAGTGTGGGTGCTTTTTTCTTTCTTAGAAGGAGAACATAATACTCACAGGTGCAAATATAGAGATAAAATGTATAGCAGAGACTGAAGGAAAGGCCACCCAGAGACTGTACCACCTGAGGATTCATCCTGTATACAGTTACCAAACCCAGACACTATTGTGGATACCAAGAAGGGGATGCTGAAAGGAGCCTGATATTGCTGTCTCCTGAGAGGCTCTGCCAGAGCCTGACAAATACAGGGGAAGTTCTCAGCCGACCATTGGACTGAGTGTGCAGGGCTCCCAATAGAGAAGTTAAAGAAAAGACTGAAGGAGATGAAGGGGTTTGCATCCCCATAGGAAGAATAACAATATCAACCAATCAGATTCCCCCAGAACTCCCAGGGACTAAACCACCAACAAAGGAGTACATATGGCTCCAGCTGCGTATTTAGCAGAGGATGGCCTTGTTATGCGTCAGTGGGAGGATAGGTCTTTGGTCCTATGAAGGCTTGATATATGTCCTAGTGTAGGGGAACCGAGGGCAGGGAGGTGGGAGTGGGTGGGTGGGTGGAGGAACACCCTCATAGAAGTGGGGGAGGGGAAGGATGTGATAGGGTGTTTTGGAGGGGAGGGTAACAGGAAAAGGGGATAACATTTGAATTGTAAGTAAAGAAAATCTCCACTAAAAAAAAACCCTATCATTCACCATGATCAAGTAGGCTTCATCCCAGGAGTGCAAGGTTGGGCCAATTTAGGAAAATCCATTAATGTAATCCACTATACAAACTCAAAGGAAAAAAAAAATCACATGATCATCTTCTTAGATGCAGAAAGAGAATTTGACAAAATACAACACTCCTTCATGTTAAAAGTATTGGAGAGATCAGGAATTCAAGGCCCATATCTAAACATAATAAAAGCAATTTACTGCAAGCCAACAGCAAGTATCAAATTAAATGGAGACATACTTGAAACAATCCAACTAAAATCTAGGACAAGGCTGTCTACTCTCTCCATAAAAAAAGACTTTATCTCAAAACAAAAAACTTTAGGAAAGCATGTTCCACCTCCAAAAGGAGGGACTTCAGAAAGAACGTCAAGGGTTGGGGAACCATATTTGGCTTTTGGGTGGTAGCCTAGCATGCAATAAGACATGAGACAAACATGGTGGGATGCAAAGTGATAAGGGTGGGCAATGAGGACTTCTTGACTTTCAGGGGTAGGAGGCATTGTGAGGGACTGGGCTGAAGAAAGGGAGGGAATGTGACAGGGGTTGACTCTAAGGCAGTGGAGAGGCGTGGCCTCTGGTTTCTCTTTTGGTTTAGGGGGAGGTCTGTGGGGACCTGTGGGGTAAGAAACTATTCTCCCTAATGACAGATGTCTTGCTAGTAAGGTGTCAAGATGTAAGACAAGAAAATGGGAGAATTTACCTGTCGTTGGGTCTGATCCAGGAAAAGATTTAAATAAAAGGGTGCTCATTGCCTTGGGTATGCCATATGAGGGACAGGAACAAAAAGGGGTCTCTTTGGGACTGGCCAGATGTGGGGTTCTATAGATGCTGAAGGCAGGGAGTAAGTGATACTCAAGGTTCCTTTCTGGAACACGGTGGTGTTGGGTCAATTTTATACATTTGGAAGTGAGTGGAGTACTCGAAGTGCTAGCTAGAACAATAAGACAACAAAAAGAGACCAAGGGGATACAAATTGGCAAAGAAGAAATAAAGGTATCAGTATTTGCAGATGATAGGATAGAATACATAAGCAACCCCAAAAATTCTACCAGAGAACCTCTCCAGCTGATAAACAACTTCAGCAAAGTGGCCACACATAAAATTAACTCAAATAAATTAGCAGCCTTCCTTTATACAAATAATAAACAGGCTGAGAAAGAAATTAGGGAAACAACTCCCTTCAAAATAGCATCAAATAATATAAAATATCTTGGGGTAACTTTAACCAAACAAGTGAAAGATGTGTATGATAACAACTTAAAGTCTCTCAAGTAAGGCAAAGAAGAAGATCTCAGAAAATGGAGAGATCTCTCATGTTCATGGATTGGGTGAATTAACACAGTAAAAATGGTCATCCTACTAAAGGGAATCTACAGATTTGATTCAATCTCCATCAAAATCCCAACATAATTCTTCAAAGACATAGAAAAAGCAATTCTCAGATTCATCTGGAAAGGGAAAAAAATCCAGAATAGTGAAAACAATCTTAACAATAAAAGAAGGCTGGGAGAATCACCATCCCTGACCTCAAGCTCTACTACAGAGTAATAGTAATAAAAACGGCATGGTGCTGGTACAAAGACAGACACATTGATCAAAGGAATAGGATTGAAGACCCAGAAATAAAACACACACACTTACATACACTTGATCTTTGACAAGGATGCCAAAAGTATACAATGGGGGAAAAAGCATCTTCAATAAATGGTGCTGGTCTAACTGGCTGTCTGTAGGTAGAAAAATGAAAATAGATTCATATTTGTCACCTTACACAAAGCTCAAGTCCAGGTGGATCAAAGACCTCAACATAAAACCATATACACTGAATCTAATAGAAGAGAAAGTGTGAAAGAACCTTGAATTCATTGGCACAGTGGGAAATTTCCTAAACAGAACTCCAATGGCTCATTAGATCTTAGCTCTCTAAGATCAAGAACTGATAAATGGGACCTCATGAAACTGGAAAGCTTCTGTAAGGCAAAGGACACAGTCAAGACAAATCAACAGCCTACTGATTGGGGCAAAATCTTCACTAACCCCACATCTGATAGAAGGCTAATATCCAAAATATATAAAGAACTCAAGAAGTTAATCACTCAAAACCAAACGACCCAATCAAAAAATGAGGTATAGAACTAAACAGCGAATTTATAATAGAGGAATCCTGAATGACTGAGAAGTATCTAAACAAATGTTCAAAGTGCTTAGTGATCAGAGAAATGCAAATCAAAACGACCCTGAGATTCCACTTTACACCAATCAGAATGGCTAAGATCAAAATCTCAGGTGACAACACATGTTGGGAAGGATGTGGAAAAAGAGGAACACTCCTCTATTGTTGGTGTGATTGCAAACTGGTCCAATCATTCTGGAAATCAATCAGGAGGTTCCTCAGAAAATTGGAAATAGATCTATCTGAAGACCCAGCAATACCACTCCTGGGAATATACCCAAAAGATGTCCCACCAAACCACAGTAGCACATGTTCAGCTGTATTCATAGTGGCCTTATTTGTGATAGCCAAAAGCTGGAAGCAACCCAGATGTCCCATGACAGAAGAATGGATACAGAAAATGTGGTTCATTTACACAATGGAATACTACCCAGCTGTTAAGAACAAGGGTATCCTGAGTTTTGCAGGCAAATGGATGGAACTAGAAAGTATCATACTGAATGAGGTAACTCAGACCCAAAAGGACATGCATGGTATGTACTCACTAATAAATGGATATTAGCCAAAAACAAAAGTACAGAATACCCAAGATATAGTCCACAGAACTCAAAAAGGTCAAGCTGAAGGGCCCAATTGAGGATGCCTCAGTCTCACTTGGGAGGGAGAAGAAAGTTATCACAATGGGGGAGGAATAGAGGGACTTGGGAGGGAAAGGGGATGGAGGTGGGTGGGAAGAGGGCAACATGATCTGGTACTGGGTTGGGAAAAAGGACTGAAGTCCTGAGGGCCAGCAGAAAGAATGGAAACAGGCAACCTGAGGAGGTGGGAGGTTGGGGGTACCCTCCAGAAAGTACCAGAGACCTGGGAGGTGAGAGACTCTCAGTTCTCAAAGGGCAAGTCATTAGATGAAATGCCCGACAGTGGGGAGATGGAACTTTTAGAGCCCACCTACAGCAGAAAGACGGGGCATTAATGGAGGAATGTGGTTGCTATCCCACAGTCTAAACTCTGACCCATAATTGTTCCTGTCTGAAAGAACTGCAGAGATGGAAATGGAGAGGAGCCTGAGGAAAATACAGTCCAGTGACAGGCCCAAAGTGGGATCCAGCTCAAGGGGAGGCCCCAAAGCCTGACATTATTACTGAGGCTGTGGAGTGCTCACAAAGAAGGACCTGTCATGACTGCCCTCCTAAGGACCCAACAAGCAGCTGACAGAGTCAGATGCAGAAATTTGCACCCAACTAGTGGACAGAAGCTGTTGATCCCTGTGGTTGAATTAGGGAAAAGCTGGAAGAAGCTGAGGAGAGCAACCCTGTAGGAGGACCAGCGGTCTCAATCAACCTGGACCCCTGAGATCCCACAAACACTAGACCACCAACCAGGCAGCATTCACCAGCTGATATGAGGCCTCCAACACATATACAGCAGAGGACTGCCAGGTCTGGGTTCAGTCAGAGAAGATGCACCTAACCATGAAGAGATGGGAGGCCCCAGGGAATTTAGTGATCTGGTGGGGTGGGGGTGGGGTGGGGATATCCTTGTGGAAACAGGAGGACAGAGAGGAGGTATGGGATGCAGAACAGTTGGAGGGTGGACGGAGAGGGGAATAAGATCTGGAGTGTGAAAAACAAGTAAGTAAGTAAATAAATATATAAATAAATAATAAAAACATTAAAAAATAAAAACAAAAAAGAAGAAGAAAAATCTGAAACATGTAGCAAAGGAAGATTCCAGCTATTTTAGTAACTGGTAATAAAATCTCCATTAGTGAGAAATGAATTGGTTTAATGTTATATGTGTGCATTATCCATTAGTTTAATGAGTCATTTAAAATGAATGATGGTACATCTGAAAAGCTGTCATAATAGTATATTAGCCGGTCTAAGTATGTTTCTTTAAAAAGTATAACTGGAAAAGGTTCTCATTATCACAGGTACTCCAAATCTTAATTTCTTTGATAAAATCACTTAAAACAGAAATGAGCAATAACAGCAATAACAGCAATGATAGTATTATATCACCATTTCTGTTTTACTGACAAGCCTAACATTTTGTAGTAATACCAATGTCAATAAATTGATATTACTGAAATTTCTATATGGAGACACCAATTCCATATAAATCACAGACTTAGTTTGCATCTAAAATTATTATATATTGAAACTCATACTAATTTTGACATTTTATAGAGTCTCATGGGAGGCAAAGAGTTTCATCTGCATGGCTGTCCTGTACACATGACATACAGAACTTTTGTATTTTCACAGAAGTGCTTTAAATTTCATAGTGTGACCTTATGCCTCAGTAATAGTTAACCTTTGCTCATATTTTAGTTTATTTAACCATAAAATGAGGATTATAACGTTTACAGCTTCTTTTAGGAGGATTAAATCAGTAAGCCCTAGAAAACATGTAGTAGAATGCCAGGAACACTTACAAGTATTCTTTGGAGTAAGCATCATTTCCTCTTGCTTATGTTGTCTGTCTCTGATACTTATCTTTTTTTTTTTTTTTTTTTATGTGAGACAGAATTTTAAAAAATCCACAGTTTAAAAAACTCTGAAAGTGTTTTCATTCTTTGACATGGAATCCTTGATCACCAACCAAATATGTGCTATCTTGATGTTGTTTCAGAAATAATAAAACATTTTCATAGTGTTAAAAAGTGAACCTTAGCCAGGCAGTGGTGGCACACGCCTTTAATCTCAGCACTTGAGATGCAGAGGCAGGCGGATTTCTGAGTTCGAGGCCAGCCTGGTCTACAGAGTGAGTTCCAGGACAGCCAGGGCTATACAGAGAAACCCTGTCTCAAAAAACCAAAAAGAAAAGAAAAGAAAAAAGTGAACCTTATAAAGTTGTGTTACCTAGAAAGCTTGGGTTGAGTAAGTAGATCTAAATTTTAAAAAAAATTTGCATTTCCCTGATGATTAAGGATGTTGAACATTTCTTTAAGTGTTTCTCAGCCATTTGAGACTCCACTGTTGAGAATTCTCTGTTTAGCTCTGTACCCCAATTTTAATTGGGTTATTTGTTGGTTTGTTTGTGGTATTTTTTGGAGTCTTACTTCTTTAGGGTATATATATATATATATATATATATATATATATATATATATATAGGATAATAGCACTCTATCAGATGTAGTGTTAGTGAAGATTTTCCCCTAATCTGTAGGTTTCCATTTCTACCTATTGATAGTGCCTTTTGCCTTACAGAAGTCTTTCAATTTCATGAGGTCCCATTTGTTGATTGTTGATCTTACAGCATAAGCCATTGGTGTTCTGTTCATGAAAGTTTCCCCTGTGCCAATGTGTTTGAAGCTATTTTACACTTTTTCTTCTATTAGATTCAGTGTATCTGGTTTTATATGGAGGTCCTTGATTCACTTGGACTTGAGCTTTGAACAAGCAAATAAATATGAAGCAACTTGCATTGTTCTACATGCAGACCTCTAGTTAGACCAGTAGCATTTGTTGACTATGCTTTCTTTTATCTGTTGAATGGTTTTGGCTTCTTTGTCAAAGATCAAGTGTCCATAGGTGTGTAGGTTCATTTCTAGGTCTTCAATTCTATTCCATTTATATACCTGTCTGTCTCTGCACCAATACCATGTTGTTTTGTTTTGTTTTTATCATGATTGCTCTGTAGTACAGCTTGAGGTCAGGGGTGGCAATTTCTCCAGATGTTTTTTTATTGTTGAGAATTGTCTTTGCTATCCTGGTTTTTTGTTTTTTTGTTTTGTTTTGTTTTGTTTTGTTTTCATATAAATTTGGGAATTTCTCTTTCCATGCCTTTGAAGAATTGTGTTGGAATTTTGATGTGGTTTGCCTTGAATCTGTAGATTGCTTTTGATAGGATGGCCATTTTCCCTATGTTAATCCTACCAATCCATGAACATGGGAGATATCTACATCATTTGAGGTATTTCTGATTTCTTTCTTGAGAGACTTGAAATTTTTGTCATACAGATCTTTCACTTGTTTGGTTAAAGTTACACCAAGATATTTTATATTATTTGTGACTATTGTGAAGAGTATTGTTTCCCTCTTTTCTTTCTCAGCCTCCTTATCATTTGTATAAAGGAAGGCCACTGATTTGTTTGAGGTTATTTTATATCCAGCCACTTTACTGAAGTTGTTTATCAATTGTAGAATTCTCTGATAGAATTTTTGGGGTCGCTTATATGTATATTATCATATCATCTATAAATAGTATACTTTGACTTCTTTGCCAATTTGCATGCCCTTGATCTCCTTTTGTTGTCATATTGCTCTGGCTAGAATTTCAAATAATGTTTTGAATAAATAGGGAGAGAGTGGGCAGCCTTGTCTTGTCCCAGATATTAATGGAGTTGTTTCAAGTTTCTCCCCTTTTAATTTGATATTGGCTGTTGGTTTGCTGTGTATTACAAATAAGACTGTTATGAACATAGTGGAAAATGTATTGTTGTGGTGTGGTGGAACACCTTTTGGGTATATTCCCAGGAGCAGTATAGCTGGGTCTTCAGGTAGAACACTAGACTGATTTCCAGAGTGGTTGTATCAGCTTGCAATCCAACCAGCAATGGAAGATGATCCTCTTTTTCTACATCCTCACAGAATGTGCTGTCACTTGAGTTTTTGATCTTAACCATTCTGATTCTTCCCTGCTGGCCAGCTTTCACTTTCAGGCAAGTGCTGTGTAGGCTTCAGGGAGGTAAATCCAAGCAAACTCAGGGGTATACCCTGAAAGCTGCAGCACTGATGTGCCAGGCAAGGTGAGCTCCCTTGGAACATGATGACCCAGAGTAATTAAGTACTTTCTTTCTTTTTTTTTTTTTTAGATGAGAGGTCAGCTCAATAGGAGAGCTCAACTCTTTTTTGAGGGTCCACAGGTTGGAATGTCATACTCCTGGGAATGGCTACACACTCATGCAAGTATGATTATACAGGGGCAGCATTAAGAATGCTACTAGACTTGGTACAATGAGAAAAAAAAATACGTGAAGTTAGGAGGGGGATGGGTTGAGGCTACAAGAAGAGCTGGAGGCAGGAAGGAGGGGTACATCCCATCATATTTCATTGGATTTGTGTATGGAATTGTCAGGAGTGATGAGAAAGGCAAACCACATGTACCTGGTGTTTTATTATCTCCCTTTCTAAGCTTCTTGCTCCTTTTTAATGTAAACTCATATTCATCAAATAGTTAAATTTAGATCTTATTAATGTAATATCCTTACTGAATGAATATTCCTCAAATTTTGGCTCCTTCCAGAACCTTGTGCTGCCCCTTCCTCCAAAAATCCAAAGAAAAAGATCTCTGCTAATGTTCGTCCCAAACTTATGTGACTTCTGGCTTTTAATTCAGCTTAAGTGAGTGGAATGAATCATCAGAAGGTTGACAGCTCTCAAGGACACTAGAGACCTCTGCATGCACTGCTGTCACTGTCAGGGAAGAATAAATGTCCTCACGAAGAGTGACACTTTTGTTGCCTTAAGCTGTTTCTATTGTAAACCCAGTTGTCTCAAGGACAGAAAGAGTCTCCGATCTCTCAGGAGTGCAGAACATGTAAATCTGGATGCTTTATTTGACAGTCTGTAGCCTCTGACTAGTTACTGCTTTATGAGAAACTGTGGGGTAAGGTTAGGGAGGTGGCTCAGTGGGTAACGTACTCACTGAGCAAGCATGAGAGCCTGAGTTCAAATTTCAAGCCCTATGTTGAACAGACACTTGTAACCACAGTGGTGTGGGACCCAGAGAAAGAAGGATTCCTAGCTGAAGGCTCGGTTGGAGACTCTTTTCAAGGGAATAATGTGGCATACAATAAAGAAAGACATCTGATGTGTTCCATTAGTCTCTGTGTGTATGTGTAGGTGTATGCACCTGTGCAGAAATGTGCACATGCAATAACACACACACACACACATATACATACACATGCATACACACACACACACACACACACACACACACACACAGAACTTACATATACCCTAATACATAAACACAAGAAACCAATTTCATTATAAAAAATGTATGCCCATTGTTTTAAGATGACCAATAACATTCAAAGCTATCATTTCTACTTGTGGAATTTATTGTGTAAAAAATTGTATTTAAAAAGCAATGACACGAGCACACACATTCAACCTCAGCACCCAGGAAGCAGAGGCAGGCAGATCTCTGAATTCAAAGTCAGCCTGGTCTACCTAGTGAGTCCCAGGCTAGCCAGAGCTACTTAGAAAAATCCGGTTGAGAGATGGAGAGAAAAAGAGAGAGAGAGAGAGAGAGAGAGAGAGAGAGAGAGAGAGAGAGAGA
>JADRCD010181512.1:13477-29495 GCA_019843815.1 Montemys delectorum
AGAGAGAGAGAGAGAGAGAGAGAGAGAGAGAGAGAGAGAGAGAGAGAGAGAGAGAGAGAGAGAGAATATTTTCATATGTCTGTCTTCCATATTTTTTAAAATTTGAGAAACAGTAGGGTGTATGAGTTTTATTATTGTAAAGCAAATGCCTTGGGTAAGGGTCAATGATCTTTCTGTTAACAGACCAAGTTTGGAATCATGATCAGCAGAAATGTTATTATATCAAGAATTTAAATTATTTTGGAAAGTAAAGAAGAATTCATAGTATCAAATATCTTTTGAATCATGATCTCATTTTTCACATTATGCATCTCTCTTACAAACATTTAGCTACACAAATACCCTCAATTCCATATCCGATGGCTCAAATACCTTACTAAATATAGGACCACATGTTTTCTTACTCAGAACTAAACAGTCCAAAGCCTCCCTACCATATTTTCTTCCAAGAGACATGCCTCTTCTTTTTTGGGGTAGGGTAGGGGCACAGTTCCTCGGAACAGCACCTGCTCGCTAAGGACATGCCCACAGTCTTCCAGAGCATTCTTCATCCAAGAATTCTCTCACCTGGTGCAGTTGATGCTTTGATTGCATAATGAATTCAGACCATGCTGTGAGCAATAGCAAAATGGGGATACTATATTTTTGCATGTCATATTTGATATTTAATAAAAGGTAAGAAAGTTATGTCTTAAAAGCCAAAGATGAATAAATTAAAGCTAAGTTGGGATTGGTATTTAATATCCATTATATTACAACCACTGTAAGAAGGAATTATTTGTATTATATATTATTTATAGCCCAAATTTACCCAAAGGAGTACAACACTACCCAAGGAGCACTTTCCTTTGTATGTAGATGTTTTTGGAGTATTTCTCAGTACATTTTAAAACAATGACTGAGGGGACAGGTTTTAACTTCTATGAGTCTTAATATGAAAGACATCATGTCTGTTTTCTGAATTGTGTCTGGGACTATGAATAAAACCATGTTTGACTCTGCAATCTAATTAATGGAGTTCACTTTCCGGCCAGGTCTCTATTGGCAGCCCAGGATGGATCAGAGCCAAATCGAAGGCTAGCTGCTCACTGAGTAGCCTGAACACACACACACACACACACACACACACACACACACACCCCGGGTGGCCGATCAGCAACTGCAATTAAGCTGGTGGTTGTGTAAAAGGTTCATTGCACAAGGTAAGTTTTTATCTCCAGTAGCTCCATATACTTTATATTTATACTTCAAGAACTTCTCCCTGAGCTCCAAGTCCCCAGCACAGGATAAACTGACAACCACACAGCTCAGTATCTGTCCTTACTAACTCAGACTTGCTTTTCAATAATTTCACACTCTAGGTTAAAATTAAACCTGTTCTACATCCACAGCAAAAGACACTGTGAAGAGCACAGGCTTCCCAGTGGGTCTGCCTTCATCATGGCCTAATCACTGCATGATTTGGGCTATTACTCAAACATTGGAAACCTTGGCTTTTTTTTATTAGATATTTTCTTTATGTTCATTTCAAATGATATCTTCTCTCCTGGTTACCCCTCCAAAAAATATAAAAAACAAAAACAAAAACAAAAAACAAACTCTGTTTCCTCCCCCCTCCCCCTGCTCACCAACCCACCCTCTCCCACTTCCTGGCCCTGGCATTCCCCTACACTGGGCCATAAACAGTCACAGGACCAAGGGCCTCTCTTCCCATTGATGACTGACTAGGCCATCCTCTGCTATACATATGCTGCTGGAGCCATGAGTCCCACCATGTGTGCCCTTTGATTGATGGTTTAGTCCCTGGGAGTTCTGAGTGTACAAGTTAGTTCATATTGTTGTTCGTCCTAAGGGGCTGCAAACCCCTTAGCTCCTTGGGTCCTTTCTCTAACTCCTTCATTGGGGACCCTATGCTCAGTCCAATGGATGGTTGTGAGTCTCTACTTCTGTATTAGTCTGGCACTGTCAGAGCCTCTCAGGAGACAGCTATATCAAGCTCCTGTCAACCAGCCTTTGCTGACATCCATAATAGTGTCTGGGTTTGATGATTGAATATGGAAAGGAATCTCAGGGGGATTGTCTCTGGATTGTCCTTCCTTCAGTCTCTGCCCCATAGTTTGTCTCTGCATCTCCTTAGATGGGTATTTTGTTTCCACTTCTAAGAAGGAACAAAGTTTCCACACTATGGTCTTCTTTATTCTTGAATTTCTTGTGGTTTGTGGATTGTATTTTGGGTATCCTGAGCTTCTGTGCTAATATTCACTTATCAGAGAGTGTCTGCTATGTGTGTTCTATTGTAATTGGGTTACCTAACTCAGCATGATATTCTCCAGGTCCATCCATTTCCCCAAGAATTTCATGAATTCATTGGTTTTAATAGCTGAGTAGTAGTACTCCATTGTGTAGATGTACCATATTTTCTGTATCCATTCCTGTGTTGAGGGACATCTGGGTTGTTTCCAGTTTCTGACTATTATAAATAAGGATGCTATGAACATAGTGGAGCATGTGTACTTATTGGAGCATCTTCCGAGTATATGCCCTTGAATGGTATAGCTGGGTCCTCTGGTAGTACTATGTCCAATTTCCTGAGGAACCACCAAACTAATTTCTAAAGAGATTGTACCAGCTTGCAATTCCACCAGCAATGAAGGAGTGTTCCTCTTTCTCTACAACCTTGCCAGCAACTTAGCCATTCTTACTGGTGTGAGGTGGAATCTCAGGGTTGTTTTAATTTGCATTTCACTGATGATTAAGGATGTTCAACATTTCTTTAGGTGCTTCTCAGCCATTAGGTATTACTCAGTTGAGAATTCTTTGTTTAGCTCTGTACCTCATTTTTTTTAAATAGGCTTATTTGATTCTCTGGACTCTAACTTCTCGAGTTCTTTGTATATATTGGACATTAGCCCTCTATTGGATATAGAATTGGTAAAGATCTTTTACCAGTCATTGGCTGCCGTTTTGTCCTATTAACAGTGTCCTTTGCCTTATAGAAGCTTTGTAATTTTATGAGGTCCCATTTGTCAATTTTTTTTTGTTTTGTTTTGTTTTGTTTTGTTTTGTTTTGTTTTTGTTTTTTGAGACAGGGTTTCTCTGTATAGCCCTGGCTGTCCTGGAACTCACTCTGTAGTCCAGGCTGGCCGAGAACTCAGAAATCTGCCTGCCTCTGCCTCCCAAGTGCTGGGATTAAAGGCGTGTGCCACCACTGCCTGGCCCATTTGTCAATTTTTTTTGAAAAGAAATAAAAGGCAATTTTAATAAGCAAAAAAAAAAAAAGATTATAGAAAGTTAAGGGGCTGAGTTTTTCCGTGGAGCCTTAATCTTGATCCTAAGCACTATACTTCTGGCTGATAGTCGAAGTCTTGGTGGTCCAACTCTGAAAAGCATCCTGGGATCCTGGCCATTTGGAAGCCACAAGAAACTTTAGAAGAAGGAAGACTAAAAGGTGGACATTTCATTCCTTCTTAAAAAGGGGAATCAAACACCCACAGAAGGAGTGGCAGAGATTAACTATGGAGCAGAGACGGAAGGAAGGACAAGCATATAGCTATCTCCTAAGAGTCAATTTTTGATCTTAGAGTTATTAGTGTTCTGTTCAGGACATTTTCCCCTGTGCCTACGTGCTCCAGGCTCTTCCCCACTTTCTTTTCTAATAGTTTCAGTATATCTGGTTTTATGGGGAAATCCTTGATCCACTTGGACTTGAGCTTTGTACAAGGAGATAGGAATGGATCGATTTGAATTCTTCTACATGCTGTCAGTTGAACCAGCACCATTATTCGAAAATGCTCTTTTTTTCTGCTGGATGGTTTTAGCTCCTTTGTCAAAGATCAAGTGACCATAGGTGTGTGGGTTAATTTCTGGGTCTTCAATTCTATTGCATTGATCCACCTACCTGTCATTGTACCAATACCATGCAGGTTTTATCCCAACTGCTCTGTAGTAAAGCTTAAGTTCAGGGATGGTAATTCGTTCTTTTATTGTTGAGATAGTTTCCACTATCCTAGTGGGTTTTTTTTGTTTGTTTGTTTGGTTTTTTTTTTGTTTTTGTTTTTTGTTTTTTGTTTTTTGTTTTTTGTTTTTGTTTTTGTTTTTGCTATTCCAGATGAATTAGCAAATTGCTCTTTCTAGCTCTGTGAAGAGTTGAGTTGGAATTTTGTTAGGGATTGCATTGAATCTGTAGATTGCTTTTGGCAAGATGGCCATTTTTACTATATTAATCCTGCTAATCCATGAGCATGGGAGATCTTTCCATCTTCTGAGATCTTCTTTGATTTTCTTCTTCAGAGACCTGAAGTCCTTGTCATACAGATCTTTTACTTGACACACCAAGGTATTTTATATTATTTCTGACTATTATGAAGGGTGTTGTTTCCCTAATTTCTTTCTCAGCCTGTTTATCCTTTGTGTAGAGGAAGGCCACTGATTTGATTGAGTTAATTTTATATCCAGCTACTTTGCTGAAGTTGTTTATCAGGTTTAGAATAAAAGTTCTTTAGTGGAATTTTTGGGGTCACTTAAGTATACTATCATATCATCTGCAAATAGTGATAATTTGACTTCTTTCTTTCCAATTTGTATCTCTTTGATCTCCTTTTGTTGTCTAATTGCTCTGGCTAGGACTTCAAGTACAATATTGAATAGGTAGGGAGAGAGTGGGCAGCCTTGCCTAGTCCCTGATTTTAGTGGGATTGTTTCAAGTTTCTCTCTATTTATTTTGATGTTGTCTACTGGTTTTCTGTATATTGCTTTTACTATGCTTAAGTATGAGCCTTGAATTCCTGATCTTTCCAAGACTTTTATCATGATGGGGTGCTGGATTTTGTCAAATGCTTTCTCAGCATCCAATGAGATGATCATATGGTTTTTTTCTTTAAGTTTGTTTACGTAGTGGATTACATTGATAGATTTTCATATATTGAACCATCCCTGCATACCTGGGATGAAGCCTACTTGATCATGATGGATAATCATTTTGATGTATTCTTGGATTCAGTTTGCAAGAATTTTATTGAGTATTTTTGCATCAATATTAATAAGGGAAATTGATCTGAAGTTTTCTTTTTTTGTTAGGTCTTTGTGTGCTTTAGGTACCAGAGTAATTGTGGCTTCACAGAATAAATTGGGTAGAATAACTTCTGTTTCTATTTTGTTGAATAATTTGAGGAGTATTGCTATTAGGTCTTCTTTGAAAGTCTGATAAAACTCTGCACTAAACCCATCTAGTCCTGGGCCTTTTTACGTTGGGAGACTATTAATTACTGTTTCTATTTCATTAGCGGATATGGGACTGTTTAGATCATTGATCTGATCTTGATTTAACTTTGGTACCTGGTATCTGTCTTGAAAATTGTCCATTTCATCCAGGTTTTCCAGTTTTGTTGAGTATAGGCTTTTGTAGTAGGATCTGACGATTTTTTTTTTGATTTCCTCAGTTCCTGTTGTTATGTCTCCCTTTTCATTTCTGATCTTGTTAATTAGAATACTGTCTCTGTGCCCTCTAATTAGTTGGGCTAAGAGTTTATTTATTTTGTTGATTTTCCCAAAGAACCAGCTCCTGGTTTGGTTGATTCTTTGTATAGTTCTTTTTGTTTCCATTTGGTTGATTTCAGCCCTGAGTTTGATTATTTCCTGCTTTTGACTCCTCTTGGGTGAATTTGCTTCTTTTTGTTTTAGAGCTTTCAGATATGCTGTCAAATATACTCTCTGGTATATACTCTCTCCAGTTTCTTTTTCAAGGCACCTAGAGCTATGAGTTTTCCTCCTAGGAATGCTTTCATTGTGTCCCATAAGTTTGGGTATGTTGTGGCTTTATTTTCATTAAACTCTAGAAAGTCTTTAATTTCTTTCTTTATTTCTTCCTTGACCAAGTTATCATTGAGAGTGTTGTTAAGCTTCCATGTATATGTGGGCTTTCTATTGTTTATGTTGTTATTGAGGAACAGCCTTAGTCCATGCTGATCTGATTGGAGGCAAGAATTTATTTCAATCTTCTTATATCTGTTGAGGCTTGATTTGTGACCAATTATATGGTGAATTTTGGAGAAGGTACCATGAGGTGCTGAGAAGAAGTTATATCCTTTTGCTTTAGGATAAAAAGTTCTATAGATATCTGTAAAATCCATCTGTTTCATAACTTCTGTTAGTCTCACTGTGTCTTTGTTTAGTTTCTGTTTCCATGATCTATCCATTGGAGAGAGTGAGGTGTTGAAGTCACCTACTATTATTGTGTGGGAGCTATGTGTGCTTTGAGCTTTAGTAAAGTTTCTTTTATGAGTGTAGATGCCCTTGCATTTGGAGCATAGAGGTTCAGAATTGAGAGTTCATCTTGGTAGATCATACCTTTGATGAGTATGAAGTGTCCCTCCTTATCTTGTTTGTTCACTTTAGGTTGAAAGTCGATTTTATTCGATATTAGGATGGCTACTCCAGCTTTTTTATTGGGACCTTTGGCTTGGAGAATTGTTTTCTAGCCTTTTATTCTGAGGTAATGTAACTGAGGTGGGTTTCCTGTATGCAACAAAATATTGGGTCCTATTTACATACCCAGTCTGATAGCCTATGTCTTTTTATTGGGGAATTGAGTCCATTGATATTAACAGATATTAAGGAAAAGTAATTGTTGCTTCCTGTTGTTTTTGTTGTTAAAGTTGGAATTTTGTTCATGTGGCTATCTTCTTTTAGTTCTGCTGGAAGATTACTTTCTTGGTTTTTCTAGGATGTAGCTCCCTCCTTGTATTGGAGTTTTCCATTTATTATCCTTTAATGTTTATGGAATAATATTTATGGCTGAATATATGGAAAGACACTGTGTAAATTTGGTTTTGTCATAGAATATTTTGGTTTCTCCATTTATGACATTCATGGTAATTGAGAGTTTTGCTGGGTGTAGTAACCTGGGCTGGCATTTGTGTTCTCTTAGGGTCTGTATGACATCTGCTCAGGGTCTTCCAGCTTTCATAGTCTCTGGTGAGAAATCTGGTGTAATTCCGACAGGTATGCCTTTATATGTTACTTGACCTTTTCCCCTCACTGCTTTTAAAATTCTTTCTTTGTTTTGTGCATTTGGTGTTTTGACTATTTTGTGGCAGAAGGAATTTATTTTCTGATCCAAACTATTTGGAGTCCTATAGGCTTCTTGTATGTTCATGGGTATCTCATTTTTTTAGGTTAGGGAAGTTTTCTTCTATAATTTTGTTGAAGATATTTACTGGACCTGTAAGCTAGAAGTCTTCCCTCTCTTCTATACCTATTATCCTTAGGTTTGGCCTTTTCATTGTGTCCTGGATTTCCTGGATGTTTTGGGTTAGGAGATTTTGCATTTTACATTTTCTTTGACTGTTGTGTCAATGTTTTCTATGGTATCTTCTGCACCTGAGATTCTCTCTTCTATCTCTTGTATTCTCTTGGTGATGCTTGCATCCATGGGTCCTGACTTCTTTTTTTTTATTAGATGTTTTCTTTATTTACAATATCTCCTTTCTCAGGTTCCCATCCAAAAGAAAAAAGAAAAAGAAAATAAAATAAGAAAAAAAATTAAATTAAAAAAACCCAAAAACTAAAACAATCCCGTTTCCTCCTCCTTCCTCCTGCTTACCACACCACCCTCTCCCACTTCTTGGCCCTGGTACTTCCCTACAGTGGGGCATAGAACCTTCACAGGGCCAAGGTCCTCTCCTCCCATTGATGACCAACTTGGCCATCCTCTGCTATACACATGCTGCTGGAGCCATGAGTCCCCCCATGTGTATTCTTTGGTTAGAGTTTTATAGTCCCTCGGAGCTCTGAGGGTACTAGTTAGTTAATATTGTTGTTCGTCCTAAGGGGCTGCAAGCCTTTCAGTTCCTTGGGTCCTTTCTCTAGTTCCTTCATTGGGGACCCTGTACTCAGTCCAATGGATGGCTGTGAGCCTCTACTTCTCTATTAGTCAGGTAATGTCAGAGCCTCTCCAGAGACAGCTATATCAGACTCTGGTCAGCCAGCACTTGCTGATATCCACAATAGTGTCTGGATTTGATGATTGAATATAGGAAGGATTCCCAGGTAGAGCAGTCTCTGACTTGTCCTTCCTTCAGTCTCTGCTCCACAGTTTGTCTCTGAAAATCCTTCCATGGGTATTTTGTTCCCCTTTTAACCAGATACACTCAAACTAATAGAAAAGAAAGTGGGGAAGAGCATCGAGCAGATAGGCACAGGGGAAAATTTCCTGAACAGAACACCAGTAGCTTATGCTCTAAATCAAGAATCGACAAGTGGGACTTCATAAAATTGCAAAGCTTCTGCAAGGCAAAGGACACTGTCAATAGGATACAATGGCAACCAACAAATTGGGAAAAGATCTTTACCAATCCTATATCTGATAGAGGGCTAATATCCAATATATACAAAGAACTCAAGAAGTTAGACTCCAGAGAAACAAATAACCCGATTAAAAAAATGTGGTACAGAGCTAAACAAAGAATTCTCAACTGATGAATACCGAATGGCTGAGAAGCACCTAAAAAAAATGTTCAACATCCTTAGTCATCAGGGAAATGCAAATCAAAACAACCCTGAGATTCCACCTCACACCAGTCAGAATGGCTAGGATAAAAAACTCAGGTGACAGCAGATGCTGGCGAGGTTGTGGAGAAAGAAGAACAGTCCTTCATTGCTGGTGGAATTGCAAGCTGGTACAACCACTCTGGAAATCAGTTAGGCTGTTCCTCTGGAAATTGGACATAGTACTACCAGAGGTCCCAGCTATACCACTCCTGAGCATATACCCAGAAGATACTCCAACATGTAATAAGGACACATGCTCCACTATGTTCATAGCAGCCTTATTTATAATAGCTAGAAACTGAAAATAACTCAGATGTCCCTCAACAGAGGAATGGATACAGAAAATGTGGTACATCTACACAAAACAATGAATTTATGAAATTCTTGGGGAAATGGATAGACCTGGAGAATATCATCCTGAGTAAGGTAACCCAATCACAAAGCAACATACATGGTATGCATTCTCTGATAAGTGGATATTAGTCTAGAAGATTGGAATACACAAAGTACAAACCACAAGAAACTCAAGAATAAGGAAGACCAAAGTGTGGATACTTCGTTCCTTCTTAAAAGGCTCCTGACTTCTTTCCAATGTTTTCTATCTCCAGAGTTCTCACTCTTCGTGATTTCTTAATTGTTTCTACTTCCATTTTTAGGTCCTGGATGATTTCGTTCAATTCCTTCACCTGATTGGTTGTGCTTTCCTATAATTCTTTAAGGGATTTTTGTGTTTCTTTTGTAAGGGCTTGTACCTCTTTACCTGTGTTCTCCTGTATTTCTTTAAGGGACTTATTTATGTCTTTCTTAAATTCTTCTATCACCATCAGGAGAAATGCTTTTAGATCTAAATCTTGCTTCTCTGGTGTTTTTGGGATATCCAGGACTTGCTGTGGTGGGAGTGGGTTCTGATGATGCCAAGTAGTCTTGGTTTCTGTTGGTAAGATTCTTGCGTTTGCCTTTAGTCATCTGTTAATCTCTGGTGTTAGATGTTCTTGCTGTCTCTGGCTGGGTCTGCAAGCCTGTGTCAGCACTTTTGGGAGATCAGGTCTACCCTGGTAGAACCCCTGTGCAGTGGGTTGTGGATCAGCTGTCCCTCTTGGGTGCAGATAGATAAATGAAGGCTGCAACTTCTGTGGCCTGTGTCTCCCAGTTGGTCCCACCAGAGACCTGGGGTCAGAGCACTCCCTTGGGAGAAGCTCTCCATTTGTGGGAAAGGTGTGCAGAGAAGGTTGTGAATCCATAGTCCCTCCTGGTTGTAGGCAGAGGGAGAAAGGATCTTGTCCCAGCTACCCTGCCAGTTTGGCAGCCTGAAACCTCAGCTTTTTTATTTAGGGAATCAGAAACCTTCAGAATCCACTTCCTCAGTACTGTTGTACAGACTAAGTGGGTTGGGTTTTAGCACACGGTGCAAGCATTCATTGCATAGTGCTTGGCATTATTACTGTTGGAAATATCACATTTATCTGCATGATGAAGACAAAGGCCTCATTAAATGTGAACTGTTTTAATCCATCTAAAACTGATCCACATTCCCAACTGACATGGGGACAGGTTAGCTCCTAGGGTCCCTGAAATATTTACAGCTCCTGGATATGCTATCTAAACTTTCTTGTAGATAAGAACATAGGTCTGTGATGCTCTGACAGATACCATTCTCTGGGTCCATTTTTGATCTCTCTCTCTCTTTCTCTTCCTCTCTCTTCCTTCCTCCTTCCTTCTCTCTCTCTCGCCCTTCTTCCCTCTTTCTCTTCCTTCCATCCTGCCTTCTTTGTTTTCTTTTGTTGTTGTTATTGTTGTTGCTAAAGCCGTGGACTGTTTCAGAAATAAAAATGTTTTTAAGGTGAAATCTATTCTCTTTCTGGAAAAAAAAGGTTAAAATTTGTGAAACCTGGTGCAGGATGTCAGGAGATGCATTATTCTGAGGGAGAATCAGATACAATGTATATTCTTATGGCAGGGAAGTAATCTCACTGAGCTGTGTTTCTGTAGCAATGCCATCAAATAGACAAATGTACTGCTTTGACATTACTAAAGACACTTAGTTGATGTGCTGTTTTTACATAGAGTGACAAAAAACTTGGCTTGCAGGAGTTGAAGATCATCTTGTATATAGAAATCTGAAGCAGAAACAACATCTCAGTAGGCACAACTATCTAGATATGTATATGTGTTTTAGGATTCACTTTTGTAATAGCTACTCGATCCTTGAGGCTTTTCAAAACATGATCAGATGAAATCAAATGATCCTGAAATAGTTTTCATTTTTCTTAATAGTTAAATTTCTTCTCCTATCTCTCTTTTCCTCCTTCTACCTCTCCTATTCCCTCTCCTCTTACTCCTTCTGGTTTGTCATGCACTGATAACCTCTGCTTACCACAAAGCCTTCTGTGATGGTGTCTTGCCTTGTTACAGACCTAGAAGTACAAGGTCAAGTGACCATGAATGGACACCTAGAATTAAGCCCAAATGAAACTTTCATCTTTGTATGTTGTTCATATTAAAGATTTTCTAAATGGACAATGTAAAATAGCTACCCAACTCATTTTTTCATGCTAATTTGCATTTCACAAAAAGTTTGTGAGGTTACATTTTCTTCAAATCTTTAGTTGTTGTCCTTTGGGTAATCATTACTGTAGTGGGAGTTAGATAGCCAGAAACAAATAGATTCTGTCAAAATAAAAAAAAAATCATTAAGTGTGAGATGAATTTGTATTTAGTACTAAGTATTGTTATTAATTAGACCTGGGATATTCTCATAATGAGAGCTTAGCCACTCTTGTGAAAGCTGACACTTGTAAATTGAAGAGTCTCCATCTTACCAACCTATTGTAAACGAGACTTTGTCATAGAGACAAAAACACCTGTCTTTCCAGCAAGCCTTTTTATCATTATTCTGGTCTTTGAAACTCACACCAGAATATCCTGTGATGCTCACCTTATAGAATTCTACCAAATCAGCAGCTCCAAATTCTTCCACATACTTCCTAGGAGACAGGAACCAAAAGGTCAATTTTCAGCAAGAATAATGCCTACTCTGGTTTTCTTAATTGGGTACTCATTTTACTAATATGACAGAATACCTTCTAGAGCTGATTTAGTGAGGAAAGTTCATGTTGGCTCATGGCTTGAAGGGATCATGGCAAGGAAGGAATAGAGGTAAAGGTTCTAAGCCATCAGGAACATGCATGAGATTCCTCACTTCCTCATGTCTTGGGAGGAAAATATTAGACAGGAAGTAGGCTGATATATAAACTTCAAGTCCAATAATCTAGCAACTCCAGCTAGGCTGTATCTTCCAAAGGTTATGTAACTTTCCAAAATTGTATCTCTAGCTGGGAAACACATGTTCAAACATATGGAATTGGATGGACATTCCTCCTCCTCCTCCTCTTTTCCCCAGACAAAGTTCTTTTGTGTAGCCTCTGCTATTCTGAAAGTAGCTCTACAGACAAGCCTGACTTCAAACTCTACCTGCTTCTGCTGTAGATCTGGGCATTCTGTAGATCAGGCTGGTCTTGAACTCACAGATCTACCGCATTTGTTTCCCAAGTGCTGGGATTAAAGGCAGGCATCACCACCACTCAGTGACATTTTTCTTTTTTTCTTTTTTCTTTTGGTTTCCATCTTTACTTTCAATCCTAGTCTTTCGACATTTTTCTTTCAAACCATATCAGCATCCACAGTAACATGGAGTGTATACATCAATGGTTGGCTAATATTGTACTCAACTGAAACTTAAATTGTCATATTCTCAACTAATTATGTCTTATCCAACTCTCCTGAACTAAGGGTAGCTTAATCTTGAGGATTATAGGTAATCATTTTGTTGGAATCTTTGAGTTGTTCAGAGGAAAGGAAGAATGAGCCTCCTTTTCTTTTTGTGACATGAAGAAGGCCATAGGACATTCTTCCTGGAAGTCAAGCAACCAAATCAACAAGAGGCAGGTACAGTGAGAATTGGACACATGTGAGCCTCAAAAAATTAGAATGAAGGCTAATATTGCCTCATGCAAATATGTCAGAACTTCTTACTCCCAAGAAGGACCTACATAATTGTCCTAGTAAGCATTACTTGTCAACTCTACACAGCCTAGAATCATTTGAAAGTGAGGCTTGAGCAATGGTATTTATTGTGTTGGTTTGTGCACAGGTCTGTAAAGGATAGTCTTATCTAACTTAATTGATGTAGAAGGACCTACTCTCCTACATCCACATCCAACATCATTGTGGGTGGTGCTATTTTCTGGGCAGGTGGTCCTAGACTGTGTAAGAAAGATAGCTGAGCATGGGTCAGTGAAGAAGGATGGGTCAGTGAAGAAGGCAGTGAGCATCATGCTTCTATGACTGTTGGTTTAAATTCTTTCTTGAGTTCCTGCTCTGATTCCTTCAGTGATCCACTGTGACCTGGGAGTGTAAGCCAAACAATACTTTCCCTCATAGAGTGGTTTTGGTCAGAGTGTTTTATCCAAGCATCAAAAAGAAAATTAAAACAATAATGGATTCAGAGTTTAGTTCATTTAATGAAATAAAGGTTGAGAAATAGTGAAAATGTTACTGTGTCCAATATTACACACACATACATACACACACACACACACACACACACACACACACACACACACAGGAAAAAAAAACATATTGGTCATAATTCTAAAAATGAGGCCATTGCAGTCCATTTCCATTCTGTGATGTGCTTTGTTTGATTTTACTTTCTTCATTTCTCTTCACTTAGAAAGGTGAACATCAGTAGACCTTGGGCACAAGCTCTGCATCCAGTCCCACAACACCAAGAGGAAGCTCCACTCCCAGGCACTCTGACATGCCCAGGATCAGAGGTGAGGAGGACCCAACATCTGTCGCAACACCAGGAGTAACTGGGACCAGTGGGACCAGGCACACAGGAACTACACTAGCCCAGTGGTTCTGGTTCCTTCCAGTCTCTCTGGGCTGGTGTCCTGAGCAGTCTTTGGGCACAAGCTCCACAGTCAGTTCCTCAACATCCAGAGGAAGTTCCACTCCCAGGTGCTCTAACAAGCCCAGGATCACAGGATCCAAGAATCACAGGATCACAGAGACAGCTTGACTCTGAGGAGTTCTGACACAATCAGGATCACAGGAAGGATAGGCTTCAGTCAGATTTAGCAAGGGCAGGTAGCACTAGAGATAACGAGATGGCAGGGGGACAGGGGGCAAGCATAAGAAAATAAACAACACAAACCAAGGTCACTTGGCATCATCAGAACCCAATACTCCCACCATAGCAAGTCCTGGACACACCATCACACTAGAAAAGCAAGATTCAGATATAAAATCACTTCTCATGGTGATGATACAGGACTTTAAGAAAGACATAAATAGCACCCTCAAAGAAATACAAGAGAACACAGGTAAACAGCTAGAAGCCCTTCAAGAGGAAACACAAAAATCCCTTACAGAACTACAGGAAACTACAATCAAACACGTGAAGGAAATGAGCAAAAACATTCAGAATCTAAAAATGGAAATAGAAACAATAAAGAAATCAGAAAGAGAGACAACCCTGGTGATAGAAAACCTAGGAAAGAAATCAGGAGTCATAGATGCAAGCATCACCAACAGAATACAAGAGATAGAAGAGAGAATCTCAGGGGCAGAAGACACCATAGAAAACATTGACACAACAGTCAAAGAAAATGCAAAAAGCAAAATCTCCTAACCCAAAACATCCAGGAAATCCAGGATACAATGAGAAGACCAAACCTAAGGATAATAGGTATAGAAGAGAGTGAAGATTCCCAATGTAATGGTCCAGTAAATATCTTTAACAAAATTATAGAAGAAAACTTCCCTTACCACTTCAAAATAAAATGATGCCATGAACATAGAAGAAGCCTACAGAACTCCAATAGACTGGACTAGAAAAGAAATTCCTCCCGATACATAATAATAAAAACACCAAATGCACTAAACAACGAAAGAATTTTAAAAGCAGTAAGGGAAAAAGGTCAAGTAACATATAAAGGCAGGCCTATCAGAATTACACCAGACTTCTCACCAGAGACTATGAAAGCTAGAAGATCCTGGGCAAATGTCATACAGACCCTACAAGAACATAAATGCCAGCCCAGGCTACTATACCTAGCAAAACTCTCAATTACCACAGGTGGAGAAAACAAGATATTCCATGACAAAACAAAATTTACACAATATCTTTCCACAAATCCAGCCCTACGAAGGATAATAGATGGAAAACACCAACATAAGGACCAAAACTACACCCTAGAAGAAGCAAGAAAGTGATCTTTCAACAAATACACACAAACCTAATTCCACCTCTTACAACAAAAACAACAGGAAGTGACAATTACTTTTTCTTAATATCTTAATATGAAAATTAATATTATCAGCATATCCTAATCAATTGAAATCCAAAAATATGAAGAATTAGAAATTTGTTGATTGTCATCCAATGGTCTCTCTAATTTGGTAATTGGAGAAATAGGTCCAATATTGTACAATCCATATACACTTTCAGTTTGTTTGTTTGTGACAGTGTCTGGCTGTGTACAACATAAGGGTCTTGAAATCTTGCTTCTCCTATCTCAGCCTCTCTATTAGTAGTATTGTTTATTTCATGTTTTTACATTATTCTATGGTTTTCAGAACAGCTTATATATTTCAAAAGTATTTATATACCCAAGGGAGACATAGACAATTAACTTGGGAGGTGGCTTGTAGGAAAGAGAACAACAAAGAGTGAGACTGAATGCTTTGCTTGGTGTTTGTAGCTCTTGTATCAAGTTTGAAGAAGAGGACTTTATAAGTTACTCTTTCTCTGAGTTGAATGCTTTTCCAAATTATCACAGCTAATGAACCAAACTCTTACCCTCACCTAATGTCTGTGCTACCCTCCAAGCAGAACCATTGTTCATTGAAACAGTTGGTGAATGAGTTTATGGATAGACCATCTTAATACACACACCATTTCTTAAATGAACGTAACCTGTTCTCTGTGGGCTGAGAATAAAGTCACTCACTCAAGTTAAATAGCTTTGACCATAGCAGGAAGTCTGTATCCAAAAATTGTGCCTACAATTCATTTCTTGGTGCAGCAGAACTGTCAACTCCCAGGTTAGCCACCTTGGAGGTAAAATCCTTTGGTGATGTGAGAGTCGTTGAAGTACAGCCTTATTACAATGAAATCCAATGTCTAAAAATTGTTCTTATTTTGGGCTTGTACCACAGTAAGAGCCAAGATTTTAAACTCTATTAAATACAAAACAAACAAAAAGACTTTATATATTTATGTTCATTTAAGAAAATACTAGTAGTGATGTATTATTTTGAAATAACAGTTAATATGTTTGGAGTTATTTAAAATTTATATTGAGAAAAACATATTTTCACTATTGCTGTAGGCGAGCATCTACATAAGACTGTTAAACTGATTGTTGTTTTATATCAAACAACTTTTATAATACTCATTTTTATT
>JADRCD010181520.1:2679-43572 GCA_019843815.1 Montemys delectorum
AGAGAGAGAGAGAGAGAGAGAGAGAGAGAGAGAGAGAGAGTTCTAATTTAAATGGTCACAGCCCAGCTCCAAGCTCACCTTCTTAGCTGCTACACAAAGCTGAATTTGATCATAACCAAACAGTGACTTGCTATAAGATGGGAGGGTTGTTTGTTAGAAGGGCAGGAGATCTGAGCTTCTGACCTGAGAATCTACCCACCTCTGGGCCAGCTGCCACTGTCTCTGGATGCTGTCCCAGAAGCCACCATTGTCACTAAGCAGTAGTATGTTGACTACTTCTGATGTGTGGAATGGGAACAATAAAGTTGCAGTATCTTGAATCTTGTTCCTCAAACTTTCACACTCACATTTAGGGGGATCTTGAAAAGGACTTTGAGTATAGTAATGAAATCTGATGG
This sequence comes from Montemys delectorum, assembly GCA_019843815.1. NCBI lineage: Eukaryota > Metazoa > Chordata > Mammalia > Rodentia > Muridae > Montemys > Montemys delectorum. Next base: position 3,078 of record JADRCD010181520.1, read on the forward strand.
CCTCCTAGCTCAGTAGTTCCAGATACAGCGGATCTACTTGCACCTTCTAACACTTTTACAGACTATCAATGTGTGTTTAAAAGCTTCTTTAAATTAAGACATGCTTTTTACCTGGATTTGTCTGTGTCATTAGGAACACTCTTTGCCCATATCTGAAAAACAATCCTATGTATGAGGTGAAAACAATATGACCATGTCACAGAGAACACACTTGCTGACAAAGTGGCCTCTTAGGTCCCTGCAGATTGGGAGCCACCACTTTAGGTACATTGCAATTCTAAAATGAGAGGGGAATGGATGCTTTCGAAGCGGCATGGTGGAGCCTATCTCCTAAGAACCAAAGAGACCTTTGATATTTATATGTACTCTAGCATTTGGTCATGCATCCAGAATGGAAGGTTCAAGAACAAACTTGAACCCAGGGAAATGGAAGTCTACTTTGACTACTGAGGAAGGGAAGGAATGGATCATCCCACTAAGGCCAGCCTATCTAGTTTTCCCTACCGAAGGTCTTCACTGAGATTCCTGACAGGAGCTGGGGATTGTGGCCTGTGCTGGAAGAGACCCTCAGCTCTCCTGAAGTCAAGTAGGTGAGCACATCCCACCCTCCCACTCCCCAGGCACAGTTGGTTCTGCTTGGCTCCCTCTTACCCTTTCAGTACTGACGCCAGAAGCAGCGAATTCCACAGGCACTTGGTAGGGCTTTATCTGATTGTCCCTCTCAGGACTGACATAGAGCAACTCATTGCTGATGGATATGGAAGGTAATTTGATACCAATATTATGCTATTTTTCCCCATGGGGCCCATAAGCAAGAACTGGGCCTTATTAACCATTTCTCTTTTTGTCTCTCCTACGTTTGCAAAACTTTAACCAGCCTGAACAAATTTGTCATCATTCGAGAACCAGGGTTGGAATTTCCTAATATTTCTGGCATTTTCAACGTGTGTGCCAAGTAGGTTTCTTTCTCCTTACAGAGGTTTAGTGCTTCAAGATGTAGATGCCAACAGGCAAGGGCTTCCGAAGTCCTGACATAGAAAACCTACCTATGGAAGACAGGTTTCTTTGTATGTACTTTCTTCCCACTTCTAGTACATATGATGTGAGGTTATACTGAGTAGCAATTCTGTCTATCATTGTAAGAATGACACTGTCTGTCATTTTGTTAGGCTTTCCAAACATAGTGCACGTGGCAAAGATTCAACAATAGTTACGGACAGAATCTAGTAGGCTTACAGTTCTAACTTGGATTGGGGCATTGCTTCTGGAAGACAGCCTATAAAAGCAGCACTTTACAGGAGGGGGAGAAAAGGAGTGGGTCTTAAGGCATTTGGTCAGGGCAGGCATTAGTTCCATTTAGGGCTCAAACCCGCCCTCAGGTAATTGTAGGTCTCTGCATTAGCTTGTCAGAGCAGAGAAAGCATGGAATTCAAGCTAATCTGATGGGCACACGAGCTGGGGACTCAGTGCCAAGTGAGACCATGGAACAAAAGGACACATGTGTTTTCAGGGGGGAAAAAAACCCAACAGGACATAGATTCAACTGTTGGACACATGACTCTCTGAGGAGCCTTAGAAGGCTTGTCATTTTTGAGAAGTGGGCATTCTTTGTGTAAAGCAGTAGAGCTCAGGGTCTCTCAGTTGACTGAGGCATAAGGCCTGGAGTCTTTTAAAGGGAAATTTTCAGGACAGAGTTACTTCAACAGTTTCTCAAAACTCTCTTTAGGAAGTCTGTCTGTCTAGGGAGTCTGAGCATTCACTCCACCTGATTCAGTTCAATGAACGGAGGCTCCACTCAGTTTATTAGGCTTTAACTAGTCTAGGGTGAAGCTTAGGAATTCTGGTCTGTGAGCGCTCTCCCATCGACTGCAACTGGACAGACTTAAGATCCACAAGAGCCTGAGGGTAGCTCAGGATTCAGATTCATGAGCCTGTCATGGAATACGTCAGCAATCATAGCGACTTTTAATGATGGCTCTGGAGTATCGCTGTGTCTAAGCCAGCCTTGGGTAAGCCTAGTGAGACTGCACCTCAAAGTAAAATTTCCATAAGGGGCCAGGGGTTGGGGGTGGGATGGGGATGGCTCATTTGGTAAAGTACTTGTCACACAAACATGAGGACCTCCGTCCCATTCCCAGAATTCACGCACAAGAACCAGGCATAGTGGTGCGGGCATGCTATACCAGCAATTGGGGAGAAGGGAGAAACCACTCTGCTAGTGAGTCTCACCTATTTGGCAAGCTCCAGACTGGCGAGAGACCTGTATTGTAACAACAGGTTAGATGGAGCCTGAGGAATGACAACTGAGTTGACTTTCGGTCTCTACATACATATGTATCCATGTGAGTGCACACACACACACACACACACACACACACACACACACACACACACACACGGACTGAGGATAGAGCTTGATGACAGAATGCTTGCCTTCTCTATTTGAGGCTCTGGCCTCCAAACAAAGCAAAGCAAATCCAGGAGTAGGTAGAGCTGGTTGCTGTCCCGAGAGGTAGTTTAAGTTACTTGAGAAGGAAGTGTTGCAAGAATGACTGTGGGGACAGAAGTGGGTGCTTGGTGCTTGGTGCTTGGTGCTTGGTGCTTGGTGCTCTGTGGTTCAGGGATGTGTCTTTTCAGGGATTTGATACATTATCAGGGTGTCTATTGCTGCTCCTCCTCGGCAGACTGGCTTCCTCAAAGCACAAGTGCTACACAACTGTAAATGAGAGCAGCTCTCACTCGCCGCTCTTGGCAGGAGCGAGTGGCTCAGAGCAGGATGACTCTTGACCCTGTTTCCTAAGACTAAACCTCAGGAGAGTTTCACTGAAAGGGAAATAAAGAGAATGGAGAAAAAAAGCAAAGATTTTAATTTTCTGCCTGTGAAGGCACTCACAACCGAGCTTCAAGAGGGGCTTAGGCCCCCCTCCTCCCCCTACATGCTCCTCTCCTGGAGACCAAGGTGTTTGTGCCTGGATGTTAAGATGGTATTGGGACACTAAAGCAATCAGGTATTTAATCACACAAGCCAGAGATTACCTACTTCAGTAAAAAAAAAAATGTGTTAAAAGAGTTCAGCCAGTATACTTCTAGTACATTTTTACTGATTTAAAATGGTTCTGTAAATGGTAGTTTTTAAATCAGATCTTTTGTGATCCCCTAAAAAGAAAAGCGCTCTACAGGAAAATTTAAAAGCACTATATTCTGACTAAATTAAAGGATTTGAATTCTTTCAAAAATAGGGATATGGGATTAAAATGGTAACTAAAACATGGGCAGATAAGTGTCTTTTCTGCTTGTTTGTCTGTGACAGGGTCTCACTATGTAGCCCAGTATGGACTTGAATTTGCAGTGATCTCCCTGCCTCAGCTTACAACTGGCTAAGACAGCAGACAAGCATGGCAGACAAGCATGGCAGACAAGCATGGCCAACAAGCATCAGCCTCATGCCCTACTCATCCATGCCTTGAAAGGTGAGAATCCGTTAACACACATTAGACTAACAGGATAGGAGAGTCTTCTTTCTGTAGCATTCCATGTTGAATTAGCAACAACAGTGGGCACAGTTGCTTTTCGCCTGTGAGTGTTTTCAGGGAAAAAAGGTGGTAGTTGGGAACAGGACAGTCCTGTGAGCCGTGTGACTTCATGGCAAGCCCTTGAGCCATTTCTTTAGAATTGCAGACTGAGCCACCGCTGGATACCCCAAGGGCAGCATCAGCAGTGGGCTCGGCTGTGTGCTTAGCAATTTCAGATGCTGGTGAGCAGTGTGGCGATGAAATGACAACTGCAATTTCTTCTTTTCTCTTTGGGGGCCTCATTTCTTTAATTTATATTTTGATGGTTTTTTTTTCCCCAGCATACATTCATTGTATGGATGAATGGACCTTGTTATGAAGTTTTAATTTATGTACATTACATACTTTGTTTAGATTCATTGTCTCTTCCCTTCCAGGGTTTTTGAGACAAGATCTTAGGACCAAGATTTCTGTAGCCCAAGTTGGCCTAGAACTCACTGTACAGCCCAGGCTGCTTTGAACTCACAGCAATCTGTTTGTGTCAGCTTTCCCAGTCCTAGGGTCTTAGGCATAAACCACCAAGTCTGGCTCTTTGCTTGTATTTTTAAAAATATTACTTATGCAGGTCCAGAGACAGGAGCTCTGTGAGTTATTAACGTTGAAGAGTTTGCAGATGACTTAATTTACATGGATTTTCCAGAGGGACATGAACAAGGGCACCGAGCGAGCTCCATTCTAGGACCCAACAGCAGCCCCTTCCTCCCTTCCTCATTTGACAGATGCCCTCTGCCAACACCTCCTCTATGCCTGGTGACAATACACACCCATCCGAGGACGCAGGCCTTTGTCTTGGTGGGGTTCTCTAGAGAAACAAAAAGAGACTGTGAGGGGTGTGTGTGTTTAAAGAATGTTTATGTACTGCATACATATGCATGTGATATGCATTGTTATATTACAGAGAAGGACATACACACAGACACACAGATACATAGACATACATACAGACACACACATACAGAACACACGCACACACACTGACAGTAGAGACAGACAGACAGGAGATTGGCTGACTGAGCAATTAATGGATTTTAAAGGAATTGGTAGATGGCAATACCAAACTTGAGGGAGGACAGGCAAGCTGGACCTTGGCAAGAAGACCAAGCAGGAGACAATGTTTCACTTTAAGCATAAGGCCATCTGCTGGCAGAATTCTTATCTTCCCGGGGTTGGTGATTCTTATTATTAGTGCCTTGACTTTTTTGGATGAAGCCCATCAACACTGTGGAGAATAATTTTCATTAGAGGTCTATTGATGAAAATATTAATCTCATTTAAAGTATGTCTTCTTAGAAACATCTATGATGTTTGACCAAATGAGTGGGTAGTGACCCAGCCAGGTTGTCCAGTGAAATTAGCCACTATAAACTGTGGCTCATTTTGCCTGGCCAGGATGGCTGGCTTCCTCTCAGTCACTGTCAGGAATGTCTAGTGAAGAACTCTAGGGATAATCCATTTTAGTGATGGGAGTCTTGCCAGAACAGGCCAGTAGACCATGGAGGGAATTTTGATCTAGCTGCAATTTCTTTCCAGAAGATGGAATGGAAAGTTAATGTCAACATCTAGGTACATGCACAGAATTCAGGAGCCTCTTTCATCAGTCCTGTTGTTTAAACATTTTTCTCCCAGCTAAGATTGTAGAGAATCACATTCTGGCCTCAACCCTAGCTTGGTCTTTCCTTTCCTTCCTTTTGGATGGGGGAATTCTCCGATGGTCATTTCTCTGTCATCAACAGCATAAGTTAGTCAGTAGTGACAGAACAACTTGCTTAATGGAATTGTTGCCCATAAAATTTGTATGGTGTCTGAATTTTTTTCTAGATTATATGAGGGATAACATTTTTGCATTTTACAAATATGGAAACATAAGGATGCAAATGTGATAGGTCATCCCCACTGTCAACTTGACTGCATTTTTTTATGAACACTTAGGAGACACACTTCCAGGTGTGTCCATGAGATCACTCCCTGAGGGGTTTCACTGACGACAGAGGCAAACCTACTCGGAATATGGGCCTTGTTATTCCGTGGACAGGGGTCCAGAGCTGTATCAAGAGAACAAAGCTAGCCGAGCACTAGCCTGACTGGCAATGGGATGTGAAGAGTTATCTCATACTCCAACAACTATAATTTCTTGCCATTTCCTGGTAAGTCATCCAACCCTCTCTGCTCTGTACCCTCAGACTGTGATCCCAAGTAAACACTACATCCATTAAGTTGCTTTTTGTCAGAAACTTTATCACAGTAATGAGAAGCAAATGACACGTGTAACTCACCCTGCTACACAAAAATTCATACTTTTACACAGTTCCGTCTAATCTTTCTATGCAGATACACTTCTTTGCATAATTATAATGGTCTACATTTTAATCCTCTCTCAGTTGTATAAAAACTCATAATCTATTACCTCGCACGTGCCTTCCATGTCTTTATGGAGATAGCAATCCCATTAAAAGGATGCATAGTAATTTAATTAACTGATTCCTATTCTTGACTCTTGAGCTCTTTCCACATTTTACATCGTGTTGCTGTGGCTTGCTTTCTTTAGGATAAAGTCTAAAGACAGGATCACTGAGTCAAAGATCAGGAGCATTTTTCTCATTCTTAATGTGTGCTATTTTTGTTGAATTTGATTGAATCGAGTCAATTTTTCTAAGGATAATTTTCCTTTTATTCATTTATTTGGTTTTTGATTCTTTAGTGATGACCTGGTATCCAGTGGTGACCTCTGCAGCCAACACAGTATGCAGATGCCATCATATGACGCCTTGATTTTTTTTTTTCAGTCACATCTTTCTGACAAAAATATTCTCTGGGGCTAAAAACGTCCTTGCCTAGTCCTTGCTCAAGAGAGATTTATAGCTTGGAAAATCTGAGTGTAGTATCTGCAGCCATTTTTCAACCAAGAATGGAAAAAAAACCCAGTTCACACTTACAGGGCAATTTGGATTTATTTTTGGTTCTCTGATAATGTTGAGAATGCTCCATGCCATTGCTTTGCATGGAGGAAGAATCCCAAGGTGAGAGTGGACAGAATCTGGAACAAACATTTCAGAAAATGTTTAAGCATCTTCTTATGTATTTTTGCTGCAATATTTGGACTTGCAATATTTGGGGCATTAATGGGACACATTTCTATGTTGTTGAGTAGATTCTAATAAATGTGCTGTGGCTCTCATTGGGGCACAAGGAAGAAATGTGTGTTAAGAAGTAGGTTTAAAACTCTATGTTAGGCTTGGTACTGAACTCAAATAGGAAGAAGTATGGGAATAATTCTATTTTAGAAACATTGTTATCTTTTTGACTGTGGGTTTTCAGTTGATAAAAGTTAATTCATATTAACTGTAAATCAGTAGGCCGTACTGTGATACCCGCCCCCCACCCGCACAGAGCAACCTTGGTTCCATCTGCACACAGCTGCCCTATCTTGCCCACCCACCCCTCTCCATTCCCCTTCTCCGACTTTGTCTCTTCCTCCTGTAATACTCTTTCTTGGAAAAATTACTAACACTTGAACTTTGTTCCTCAGACGTCTGTGCAGTAGATGGCACTTTGATATCTGGATTCTTCATGTGTTTAACTCTCTAATGAAAGTCTTTTTCATGCCTCCCTTCAGCTCAACAGCCTAATTTGATTCTTCGAGTTACCCTGTGGAGAACCAGTTGTTCAATGGGAGCTTGAACTCTCCCTGAATCTGCTATGTATATGATGGTTTCAATAAAACAGTGTAGTTTAAGCAAAAATCACTTTAATACTGTTTTATAGCTTTATGCACGCTTTATTGTGGATCAGATCTCTGGTCCTGTTTATAGCTAAATAATATTTCATTGTGTGCATATGGCCCATTCTATTTTTCCATTCATTAGTTGATAGACATTTAGCTTGTATGAAATTTCTAGGCTTCTTTTGAAGAACACAGCTATGAATATTTATGTATGGATTGTATGCTGGCTCGTTTTATGTCAACTTGACACAAGCTCGAGTTACCTGAAAGGAGGGAACCTCAGTTGAGAAAATGGCTCCATGAGATCCAGCTGTAGAGCATTCTCTTAATTAGTGATTGATGAGGGAGTGCTGAGGGAAGGCTTGGGGAGGGCCCGGGCCCACCCCATTGTGGGTGGTGCCATCTCTGAACTGGTGGTCATGGGTTCTCTAAGAAAGCAGACTGAGCAAGCCGCAAGCAAATCAGTAAGCTTCGTTTCTCCACGCCCTCTGCGTCAGCTCCTGCTTCCAGGTTCTGCCCTGTTTGAACTCCTGCCTTGACTTCCTTCAGTGATAGGCTGTCATCTCTAAGTATAAGCTGAAATAGATAATGCACATGTGTGGGAGTCAGAGGATAATGAGCAGAGTCAGATCTTCTCAACAATATAGTTCACCAGGTACCAGATTCATGTCCCTGGCTTGGTGGCCAGTGCCTTTACCCACTGAGCCATCCTGCTGGCCTACTCTTTAGGTTTGAACCATCTCTGTTTTGACACTATTCATGCATAGATCTCCTTCTAAATGCCCAATTTACTTTTGGGGATTAACTTTTGAATTGGAAAGCAATTATCCCATTCATAAAGCTTTCTCAATAAATATCCCATTCAATCTTTTAAGCAAAAATGATTTCCGTGCCTGCCTCATTGAATACACATGTTAATTCCTTGAGTCTTCATAAGGAGAACCAAAAATTCAGCAAATATTTGATTACTCCCTGACCCTCTGAATATGTGATGGTAATCATTTTAAAAAAGGTTTATTTTAAGCAAAAGTCTTTTATTAACATGAATACAGTGTTTCAAGAGCATTTCTGAAGTGAACAACAGCTAAGTGAGAGAAGATGTCCTACATGCATCCCAAGGCTCAAATTTTCCCTTTTGGTCTTCAGAATACAAATGTCTTAGGCTAGGCATTTGATGCTAACCTAAAATGGTTAAGTTGTATGAATGTTGGCCACGAGGATCCATTTCCTTCCCTTTTAGTAGAAAGATGATATTAGCTGGTGTAATTATATCCCTAGGTGGCATTAACCACAGAATTGAAGGGTTGGCTTCCTTCTGGCAAGCAAACCTCGAGTTTTGACTTGATACTTCTACAGCGCGGGTGGACAATCATGCTACATGCGAAGGGTGGAAATTAGAGTGTAGGGTTGCGGATCTGTATTCCACGAGCTGAGTATTCCTGTGCCAGCCCAGAAATACCTTACCAGTGCTGAAGTGTTCAGTTTTTCTGTGGCTTCTCCAGACCCTGTAAGTGATCCTGGAGGCAGATTCTAGTACATTCCATCACAGGGTCTAATTATGGTTACAATGGTCATGGAACATTTCAAGCAAAGTCCCACATACCCCACCTATAACTTCTTGTTTTTCCTGAAAAGGTTAGCAGTTAGAGACAGCTTGCGCTAAGTCTCTAAGAAATGAAGTCAGCAAGAAAAAAACTAAACCCAGAGCACTGAGCGAAGAACTCCAGTTTTCTTGTTCATGCCCATCGATTTTTTGAATGCTCATTTTTTTTTTTTTTTTTTTTTGTCTTTGGGTTTTGAATAATTGCTTCTTGCAGAAAGCCTGTATTTTCTGTACTCTGTGGTTACCAAGCTGTACTTGACTTTAAAAAGAGTTAAAAAAAATGTATCCTTGTGAGAAATTGCTGCTTTGTGGAGTACAAATGAGAGGTTTCATGATCTTTGAAGCCAGGAAGGCCAATTCTGGCTCAGAAACCCCACTGCCAGAACGTTTCAAGCTCTTCATGGCTTTTTCTGAAATGAACTGTCCTTTAGTTGGCACAGAAAAGGAAAAGTTAAAGGAGACTAAGGCTATGGATAACAAGTTTTGGGGTTCAGAAATTCCCGACAACTTTTCATCCCAGAAACAGGAAGAGCAGGCTGCTTCGGTTCCCCTGGGGACTAAAGGTTCTCTCAACTAGGGATCATTTTGTTTCCCAGGGGACACAGCAATGTCTGGAGACAATTTGTACTGTCACAAGCAGAGGCAAGACAGTGATAGTTAGTGGTGGTGGTGGTCAGGGATACTAGAGCACATCCACAAAGTGCAGGCTAGACCCCCACTGCAAAGAACAGTGAGGCACCACACGGTTTCAGAGGCGTTCACTAACTGGCAGGTGCCAGGTTCTGCTCTGGAGGCCACAGGGGGCCAGAGAGCTGGGAGGAGACCCAGTATCACAGCCAGCAAAATGTTCTCTTGTTTGGCACGGCACTTCTTGGCGCTGCTTTTAGGGTGCAGCGCCATCAGAAACACAAAGCTCAAGCTTCCCCCGCTCCCTCCCCGTAGGAGAGGCGTGGACCTAACCCGTGGAAACCCCAGACTCCAGAGTCACCGGAGTGCAGCAGCAGCTGCTATTCCACACCCACCGGCAGGCAAGATACTGCAGGCCTGGGCTGATTTTCCTCCTGTCTTTGTCAAGCGTTTCATAAAGCTTGCCCCAGGTTAACTTTCTTCTTCGTGGTTAAAAAAAGTGTGTGTTGGGTGAGGAATTATCCCTTAAGCTTTTACCTTTCTTGGAAAAGCAAAGACTGTGGCAAACAGATTAGAATGTTGTCCAGAGTCACTAGAATCTCTACAGTGTTTGGAAGTGGGCTGACACATGAGGGGGTTTTGACTTTCTTTACTGTCTGCAAGGGTGTCATGTCACTCACAACTGCCCCCTTCTCCTCTCTCCTCTGTGTGTGTGTGTGTGTGTGTGTGTGTTTAGGACACAGACAGCCTTTGGAGTCATTCTTCAGGATCCTGTCTACCTCTTTAGTTTTTTATCCTCTCTGACTTTGGGTTTGTTAAGCTGGCTGGACAGCTTGGCTGGCCAGTGGTCTGCAGAGATCCACTAGCTGGGATTATAAGTGTATGTACTACCATGCCTGGCTTCTTTTTAAACACGTGTTCTGGAGCTCAGACTTGGGCCCTCATGCTTGTAGGGCAAGCAGCTTCCCAACAGAGCCATCTCTGTATTGTCTGGTTCCCTAAGACAATCCCCATATTGTCTACTGCTCATGTGCAGATATGCAGTCATTCCTCTGTGTCTGAAGCCCTGCCTGCTCTGAGTCCCCACTGATCCCCAGGCTACTCCAGGCAGGAGAAAGGCACAAGAAATACCTTCATGCCCATCTAAATGTGGAAGGAGAGAATTGACTCCAAAGAGTTGTTCTCTGACCTCCGTATGTACACGAGAGCATGCCCTCTACACATCATGTACATATACACAATAACCAACCAATTACAAATAAGGAAAAGAGGTTGCATGTTGGTGACTTTAACTGGTGTCCCTTCTAGGTTTTTTTTTTTTTAATTAAAAAAAATTGTCTTTCATTTTTTTGTTTGGTTTTAGAGACATGTTTTGTTGTTGTTGTTGTTGTTGTTGTTGTTGTTTTTGTTTTTTGTACACTGTAGCCCAGGTTGTTCTAACACTCATAATATGGCCCAGGCTGGCCTTGAACATTCAGTGACACACCTGTGTTAGATTCTGATAGGAATACAGACATAAACCATCACCATACCCAACCCTCTTTTCCTTATTTGTAATTGGTTGGTTATTGTCTATATGTACATGATGTGTAGAGGGCATGCTCTCATGTACATATGGAGGTCAGAGAACAACTCTTTGGAGTCAATTCTCTCCTTCCACATTTAGATGAGTTTCAGGGATCAAACTCAGGATACCAGGCTTGCTCAGCAAGTGCTTTTGCCCACTAAGCCGTATAGCTAGCCCCTTCTTCCCCTTTTAAATGAAAGGTCCAGAGTGAGTGGCACAGACTCAAAGGGTGATTTCCACCATGGGCATTTCAGAAATTGATGTGGAGTGGTGGGGAAGGATGGGCTGGGCATCCTCATTCCCTTCATACTCCTATAGTGAGCCAGCCCTGAAGGGCTCAGCAGCAAATATCTGACCACTGTCAATGGTTCAGCACCATGAAGACAGAAGGCAAATGAAGTGTTCTATGGGGTCTGCCTTCTTTCTTTCATGTGACTGCTTACTCTAGTCTCAGAATGGAGAACAGATATGTGTTAGAGGAGGGTCTTGGGCGCTGTATATTCAGATGCTGATTTCTGTGCCCTGAGATCTAGTTACAGTCTGGACACAGGCATGATCATTGTGGTATAAAGAATGCTCTCCAATTATCTCTGATTGGTGAATAAAAGGCTGAACAGCCAATGACTGAGCAGAGGAGGTCATCTGAGGGAGAAGAGCAGGAGAGGAGTTTGCCAGGAGAAGAGGCAGGTCAGGGTCCAGGCGAAGAAGGGATATGCTTTTGTTTGCAGATAGGGAGACAGAAATCCAATAACTTACCAAAGGTGGCAGAACTCTAATACCTTTGTTATTTCTAGATTCTTCCATCTAGGAACGCAACAAAAGTCATCTGAGCTGGAATTTCACCCCAACTATGCTGGTAACTTTTTGTCAACTAGGAAGAGAGAACATCAGTTGAGGGATTGCCTCTATCAGATTGGCCTGCAGATAGGTCTGTGGGGACATTTTCTTGACCAGTGATTGATGTGGGAGGGCCCAGCCCATTGTGGTGGTGCCACCCCTGGGCAGGTGGTCCTAGGCTAAAACAGAAAGCAGGCTGAGCAAGCTACTATGTAACATTCCTCCAAGGCCTCTGCTTTAGTTCTTGTGTCTAGTTTCCCGACCTGACTTCTTTTCATGATGGGCTGTACCTGTAAGCTGAAATAGACCATCTACCCTTTAAGGTGCTTTTCACCATGGTGTCTGACACAACAATAGAAAGCAAATTATGATACACACTTAAGGTAAACATGGATAATCTATGCAGTTAACTTTCACGTTCAGAGATACAAGCTGAGCAACCTGCCCATTAAGTCTTGGGGATCCTGAGCATGTGGGAAATGGTGGAAGCTCTGTCCTTTCTTAGCACATTCAGGGGTGTCTCTAGCAAGCAGATGCACATTGCTTCATAAGCAATCATTATGTTTAAGGACACTTTTCCATCTTGGAAATGAGAACCCTCTATTAATACTTCACTGTGGTGTACAACTGAAGAAGTGGGAAGCCACTTCAGTGCTGCGGGGAGATGTGATCGGGTTTCCTTTGGTAATGGAAGATCTTTCTAGCTGGGCACAGGGATGGTCTGGAACTGTCTGAGCTGGCCTGTGAACATTCATATTGTGGCTAACGCAGATCAAAATGTGCCATAACCACACAAGGTATAAGAGATTTGGAAGAAGGTACAAAACCCATAAATTATTTCTATCACCACAGATCCCTGCTTACAGCTTCAGATCTAAGAAGCCCTAAGATGGGGAGGCATTGGAGTTGTGCTGACCCTAGCAGCAGCAAGAGTTCCTTGTCCAACCTTCAAGCCACCCTTGTCCCTGTCCTTCCTGTTCCAGGGAGAAAACTGGCCACTGTAGACGGCATCCGCAGCACTTATCCAACACCAGAGTGTGGTCTCACATCATCTTTGCAAGAGCATTCCCCCTCCCCACCAGGGAGACTTCCATTCTCAACCGGTGCCATAGGTATTCTAATGGGCAGCTGGACTTGGGCGTTAATTGTTGTCTACTTTCCCTAGTCCTGTCTTCCATCTGGCCATTTCTGTCCCTCATGGCTGCTTAGAAGCTCTTCACTTCCGTGACACTAACATACTCCTTAGCCTGTCAACACAAAGCCTCCAGCTGGGCAACTTTTCCAATGCCATTTCTGGCTTTAGCACCGAACCTTCAAGTCAGCCTTTCCAAATGATATGCCCTGGGATACAGAAGGAGACAATCCAGTCTATGCCGTTGGCTGAGCCCAGAGATTTCCAGGTAGAGACCTCATGAGTGAGTATGTGGCATACCTTTCTGATCTAAGTAAGTGACCTCTGGGAGCTCTCTGGGAACATGTGTGTTGGGCACAACCCTTTGTCAGTTGCTGTTTAGACGTTGGGTTTGGATGTTTATGTTGTTCTTGCTCAGGCCTCAACTCTCTAAGTGGGAGAAAGAGTTTGTTTTAGCTTCTCAAACCGCAACATCTCGACGGACTCACAGAAGTCCTCTGAGTCCTGCTTCATATTCTTCATATCCCAGAATTACCTCTGTCCAGGGACACCTGCCACGTCTTGTGCTCCCTGCCCTCAGAGGACACCAGCAGGCTGGTTCTTCCCATTGCCTGTTCTCTTGTCTCTGTTGTCCTCTGCTACTCCCTGTGTGGAATGAGACAAACTCTCAGACAGTCTGTGAAGGAGGCTGTGACCAGCTTTTGTGTCTCCTCACTATGCATTGGACTCTAAGGCAAACTGAGAAGCAACTCCATCTCTTCACATGGCCACATCTACCTGGGTTCCTGAGCACACAGGGCATCAGGGCTCTGCATCTCACTCACGTATTTCTTCTTTAGTTCATTTGCTCAGTGGGTGAGGAATATCCAGGTTTTCATGCATCAACAACAGTGACTTGCTCTCTGTCTCAGAGATTCCTAAACAACTACAGCAATCCCTTTGCTTGTTTAGAGCCTTGCTTCCATCCCTAAGTAAAAATCTTAATAGAAAAGCCAACACGACGATTGAGATTAAAAATAAATCAATGGTTTAGTGTTGAACATGTTCCCGGCTTCTTATTGGTAGCTCTCTGTCCTGTACACATGCCTTTCTATGTGAGAAGCTTCCAAGTGGGACAACTCTGCCCCAAGGCTTCCAGAACCATCCGGGGGTTGTCATGGTCAAGGCGATGGCACATGCCCAGCATTGCCTAGTTGTTGAATGGGCACCAGCCATTTTCTGGCGTATTTTCCTGAATGCTTGTCTCCTGCATGCCTATGATCTGTGGGTCCTTACCAAACTGTAGCAAACTGTTTTCATGAGTTTGCTTCATTTGTAACTAGATGAGAAGTCTTTCCTCTTCCTTCCTCTCCTCCCACTTTCCCACCTTCCTCCAATCTTCCTCCTCTCCCCCACCTTTTGGACATTTTTATATGCCTGACACATTTAGGATAATTAGAAAAGCAAACACTGTGTTGGACTGCCCCCCAAACCTGCCCAAAAGAAAGTTAGCTTCCTCCCTTTAAAACAATGAAGACTATTGTAGATTTTTTTTTAAAAAATATATTCTTCCTAATGTTTTGATCAGGACAGGGTGCACTTGTCTTTGGTGAATTAGCTTGACCCTGCAGTGGTCATAGGCATCTCGACTCTTGGCTGTGGCTGTCTCATGGCTCATAGAGTGTGGCTCCCCCATGCTTCTCCAGAGGGAACGTTCCCCATCCATAGCACATGGATGCCATGGCCTCTTCTATCCCACCTGCAGGAGAGCCTTGGCTACCACAGGAGGCAGGTAGACCTACCTACCTTCTTCTGCAGTGCTCAGCAGTCTCCATGAGGAGGCTAGCTGAGATCTTGAGTGTGACACCAAGAAAGATGTTCTCCATCTATATTTCCATGGTCCAGCCATGCTCCAGGTGGCTTCCAGAGACTGGGGACGATGACCGGTTCTGCTGGAGCTCCAGTATGTAACTGAAGGTCTCTTCAGCTGCAATTCCCTGACACACCTCTCAGCAATAGACTATCCCTCCTTTCCTATCTCATTTTTTTTTTCACTGCTCAGACCTCACTGTCTTGGAACTTCTCAAAATGCTTCCAGCACTGAGATACTGGACTGAGACTGCTTGTCTTAGTGAGCAACATCAGGCTGTGGTTATGTCCTATTTGCTATATTACCTAATCTGATTTCACCAATTCTTTGAGACAGATGCTGTTATGTCCATTTACCACGTAAGAAACTGAGATTCATCTCTGCTTATCAGGCACAGGAGGATTTTACCCATGCCAGCTTTCTGGAGCTTGATTCAAAAGCCAATGAAAACTGTAAAATAAATAATGATGCAGAGAAAATATTTAATCTACAGAGAAACTCAAATGTTTCAGTAGCGCAGAAACACAATTCGTTGCTAGCTGATTGATATATTAGTTATAAATCAGATTACATTTTCCATAAAGCTTGTCCTAAAGGGACTCTGTGTGGCAGTGATGTGAGCAGACTATAAATTATTTGAGTGCTTGAGAGTTACTAAACTATTTGTCATCAAAAGGAATTACTTATTCAGATGTTCTTCAACGGCAGACTGGCTGCTTCCCAGAACTACCGAGAGTTAGCACTTATCATCATTGGCTAGCTCATTGGGCCACAAAAACAGTTTGGCTTACCAATAGGCTAGCTTCCTTCTAGATCCATCTATCTAAGCTTATGGTAGCCTCAACTCTGTGGTAGTTTGAGTAAAAATGGCCCCCATAGGCTCATAGGGAGAGGCACTGTTAGAAGGTGTGGGCTTGCAAAAGTAGGTGTGGCCTTGTTGGAGGAATTGTATCACTGGGGTGGGCTTTGAGGCCTCAAATGCTCAAGCCAGGCCTACTGTCATCTTCTCTTCCAGCTGCAGAACTCTCAGCTACCTCTCCAGCACTATGAATGCCGGTACATTGTCTTTTTTTCCTGCTATGGCAATAATGGACTAACCCTCTGATGTAAGCAAGAAATGCTTTCTTTGATAAGAGTTGCCCTAATCATGGTATTTCATTACAGCAATAGAAACCCTGAGATAGAAGTTGGTACCAGGGACTTGGATATTGCTATGATAGGCCTGACTGTGCTTTTGTTTGGAGGAATGTAGATTTTGGATTAGGAAAGCATTTGAATGCTTTAAGCTGGGGCTTAATGGTCCATACTAGTAGGAATGTGGAGGGCAGTGGTGCTGAGGGTGATTTGAACTGTGGGAGGTCTGGCTCAAGAGGTTTCAGAGAAGGAGAATTTTAGTGTGTGGCCTGGAGACAGTTCTTGTGATATTTGGGGGAAGAGTGTGGCTGTTCTTTGCCCTTGTCCGAAAAGTCTGCCTGAGGCTACATTGAAGAGTTTTGGTGGAGGAGGAAATTTCAAAACAGTCTATCGTTGACTAGTGGTTATTAGTGGCCAGTGTTACGCAGATGTACAATGAAAAGGAGCAAACTGAGAGTTCTACATCAAGATCAGCAGGCAGAAGAAAGAAAGAAACACTGAGCCTGGCTTCTGCATTTAAAACCTCAAACCATATCCCCAGGGACACTCCTTCCAACAAGGCCACACCTACTTTAAGACCACACCTCCTCATAGTGTCACTACCTGTGAGTCTAGAGGGGGCCATTTTCAACCAAACTCTGAGCTCTGTCCATCAGAATTAATCTCCAATGCTTCATGTTTTATCTCCTCTGAGACCCACTGAGCCATCATATAGGATGTGCCTGGTACAGAATACATGCCCAGGGAGTGTTTGTTGACTTCCGGAGTGTGGTGGTTTGAATGAAAGTGGACCCCACAGACCCATAGGGAGTGGCATTATTAGGTATGGCCTTATTGGAGGAAGTGTGTCACTGGGTAGTGGGCTTGGAAGTTTCCGAAGATCAAGCCAGGCCAGGGTCATTCTTGTTTCCTGACACCTGTGGATGCAGACGTAGAACTCTCACCTATCCCTCCAGCACCATGTCTGCCTGCATCCAGTCGTGTTTCCTGCGATGATAACAACGGACTAAACCTTCTGTACTGAAAGTTAGTCCCAGTGAAATGCTTTCCTTTGTAAGAGTTCCCATAGTCATGATGTCTCCTCACAGCAATAGAAACCCTAACTCAGATAATGAACAATATCCTCACTCATGGCAATAATCAACTGTATTAAATAGAACGGATCTGAGACTACAAAGCTCAACGTCTCTCACCTTCATCTGTATGCAGACACAAGCTGAATGGCAGGCATCAGTGATTACACTGGCAAGTTCAATGCCTTTGTTCAGTCAGTCTTCCTGTGGCTCTTTCTCCATGCTTCCTCTTTGGTTAAATTCCAGAGCAAAATCATCCTCTCTTCTTTAGTTGCCTTGTCAAGTCTGTCTTGATCTATTTCATCTATCCCCTCTGGTCATCCCATACAGTCTGGGGTCATTTCCAGCTCCTTTCTTGGCTACCTTTCTGCTTTTTATATGCCCTCCCACTCGCATGACGTCTGTGGCTGCCTTCCAGGCAATGGCTCCTCCATCTGTCCATCTCTCTTCTGAGCTTTAGAGACATACTTCCAGTTTCTTGTTGAATAGATTTGATAGGAAAGCCCTACAAAAGACATGGGCTAATATGTGTATATTAATGTGTGTGCATATGCATGTATATATACATGTAGTATGCATGTGTACATATGAATATGCTTGAACTGTAGTGTGTGTACATGTGGATGTGTGTGAAAGCAACTTCATAATGAAGAAAATCCAACCCGCAGAGCCTGGGAAAGAGACTAAGTTAAAACCAGGCCAGAGTTTAATCTGCTGTAAGCCCCATGGGAAAGTTTGTGTACTGTTGATCATGAGCCCCTGGCAGTAGTCACTTCTCCACTTAGGGACCTTGACTCCTTTGCTGCTATCTACAGGATTGAGTCTGAGCCCTTTTTTCAGGGTCAAAGTTGTACCCCTATCTCCAGCCTGGCTGTAGACCCACCCATCCCCCACAGCCGCACCTGGGTCCCGATGAGAAGTGGCCCCTAACTCTTGGGGTGTCGGGTTTGTGGGTGCTCATTTTGTCCTGCCCTACAAATTCTTTGGCTTCTTTTATTTCCAAGTACCTGCTCTCTCCTTGCACAGCTCACAGTCCTGGGAACTCCCCCGAATTTTCCTGCTCAGAGGATAGGTAGTTAAATGTGAGTTTCTGATGAACCACAGACATTTTGCGTGAGGGGTGGTGTATATGTGTACTCGGCACGTGTGTGCAGGTGCCACACACCCATACATGCCGTCACTGAACCCAGGGGTTTGCATGAAGTGCCATCCTCTATCGTTTTTCTACTTCCTTGTTTTTGAGGCTCCAGGTTGTGTCTAGAGCTATGCGATTCTCTTAGATGAGCTCTTGGAATCCATCCGTCTCAGCTTCCCGGTGCTTAGATTACAGGCACTCCTTCGTGCACAGCTTTCTCCGTGAGTGCTAGACCTCTGAACTCAGGTCCTCACACTTGTCCAGCAAGCAGTTTACCCACTGAGCTGCCTCCCCAGCACCCAGCACATACGTTTCCAGTATATGTTCTCAGTACTGTAGTCACCATGTACTGAAAATTCAAAGTTAACTGAGGTCCTGTATTTGTGTTTGCCCTGCCTGGTACCCTGACCCCTGATATTCCTTTTACCCACCACGTTCCTCAAACACATGGAACATGGGCCTCTTACATCATGCTCCTATGCTGTTTCACCTCCTCTCCACTGCACCAGAATGTGTATCCCTGAGGCAAGGACTGTGAACACTCCCTCACCATTTCTCAACCAGACGCCATCTGGCAAACACTGTGCAGACGTGGGGCTCCAGGCAAAGAAGGCTAGGTTCCTACTCCAAGAGAAGAGTTGCAATCTGTGGACCCTGGCCAGACTCAGCTCCTATTCATCTTGGACATGTTGGTAGTTTGTATACTTGTCTAGTGGGGTCCATGCTACAATGGCAAAGTATGTGGCCTCTTGGCTCACAAACCTTAATACATTTGCTCTTTGGCTCTTCATAGAAAAAGAAAAAAAAAAAAAACCTTACAAACCTCTGGTCTTGCTGTCTAGAGAAGGAAGACAGACATAAACAAATATAAGTTCATTTATCTTTCATCTCCAGAGCCTCATATTGATCAGTGTGTGGTCTGGTAGTCCATGCCCGTATGGAAGCCACCTGGGGCCTTCACCAGTTGGTCTTGATTTCTAAAACTTGAGAATCTGCCTCCTATTTTTATTTTTGAGACAGGATCACATAGCCTAGGCTGGCCTCCAAATTGCTATGTATGTGAGCCTCAAACCTGGAATCCTCCTATTAGCTTTAGTGACCATATTTTTTTTTTCCCCCACTACCACAAATTATGCAGTCGAGTTTCCCGCATTTGGGGAAATCGCAGGGGTCAGCACATCCGGAGTGCAATGGATAAGCCTCGCCCTGGGAAAACCACCTTCGTGATCATGGTATCTCCCCTGCCAGGTAAGTATTTTAGTGACCATATTATAGGTGTGCATTACCATTCCCAGCTCAAGAAAGCACCACTCACAAGTCTTTCAGGGGCTTCCTTGAATCTATATGTTAGCACCGTTTACCTCAGGTCTTACTGTCCTATGAGGCTGTGGTCAACTCTGATCAAGGCGTGAAAAAACAGGAAGAGTCCATTCTTAGACTACATCTTAATTCTCTCTATAATTTTAAGACTATGGCATTGTTACATGAAGTTACCATTTTAGCCTGTTGCCTTGAAAGTGGATTTTGCAAAAATTTCCTATTAACTCAGACACTGAGTTACTGGGTTTCTTCCTGTGGAGAAAATAGGCATTTCATTCTCTACTGTCCTACAAAGGATGTCTCAATCTTGAAGGAGGTGGCCGCCTCCCACCCAGGAGCTATGGACCAGAGCCATCCTTCACCGGACAGCATCTCCCACTTCAGGGTCCTTTGCCGGGAGCTGTCCTGGATTGTATCACTAACAGTCACATAATCAAAATAAGCTAACTAGTCCCATCATGTCCCAAGCTCAGAAAAAGGTCTGTCTTCCTGTGGTGGGACGTGACAGGCCGACAGAAAATAAATAAAAGCCAATCCAACCCATTAGCGTTTGGAAGGCAAATGTTTCCTAGCAAAAATAAAGCCGGTGACTGTGTGGAGACAGATGTTGACACTCGCTACTCTTGTTAGCACACTTAAGAAAATAAATTCAAGATAAGAGAGGCCCAGGCAAAGCTGGGACCTGTGTGCTGCCTATCCTTCACAAAGAGAGTCAAGTACTTAAACTCATATCCCTTTATTTCTATTTAGACTTTCTTGGGAGAGACAAAAACTTGGGGCAAATGGGGTTTTAGAAAGTTGGATTCTCTGTATAATTCATTACTCTAATATCCTTTTCTAGTTCACAAATATCCAGGCTTCCTGTGCTGTTGAAGAGCTGGCAAGGGTGAAAGTAGTTGGAGCATTTCTCCACACAGCAGGCAGTGAGCTCAACCCCTTTGCTTCTCCAGTTTGTGCTAAGGTGTAGCTACCTGTGGGGATTCAAATTTTCTGTGAGAAAAAGGCACTGGCTGTCCTGTTCTATTCTCCCTACTGGATGGATGAAATCATTGCTGCTTCACACGATTATGTGGGCGTCTGTCAAGAAAGATTTTAAGTGAAGTGATAAGGCATAGGATTTAGCTCTTGAATGTTTAAGTAAATGAGAGTTGCTTTCACTCTGACAAGTTTTTGGGAAAAAGAAAAACTTGAAAAAAGAACCTTAAATACCTAAGTAGCTCTGTGTTTTATAATCCCTGAATCTCTGTGACTCATTTTGTCCATGTTTGTTGTACTTACAATATTCCTAGCCAGGCCTAACGGGGCTGGTTTATAATCCCAACTACTCAGGAGCAGTGGTAGGAAAAGACCAAGATTCAAAGCAACTCTGGGCTACAGAGTAAGTTCAGGGTCAGCCTAAGCAACCTAGGCAGGTTAAAATTGCCTTAAAAACTAAAAGAAAAAAAACAAAAACAACCTCCCCAGCCCCCAAGCCCCTAGATATACCACAAAACCAAAACAAGCAGATAAAAGAAAGCAAAACCCCCAAACCAAAGAAGCAAAAAACCCAAAGAAGGGGGGAGCTGGGGAACAAGCTAGTGGTGGAGTGCTGCACGCAAGTGAGAGGTCCCAGGTTCAAGTCCCACTGCAAAAACAGAGAGCACTTCCAAGCAATCTGTGGAACACCTTCCTCTGCATGATCTTACTTGAGATTAAAACTCGTCTATTCCTGGTTAATATATTTTCACATCCAGCAGCTCAGTATTTTCCTTTTAGATATATTTTTCATAACTTAATTAGTTCCATTTCTGTGTTTCTGTCATTTATAGAAACACACTAGGGAAGGAACTCTGAATTAAAAATTGTCTTCTCCTATCTTTCTTTTAGAAAGAGCTCTAGAATCAATTACTAATTGCACCAGCATGGGGCTTATTAGCAAGTTAAAGTCTCGTGTAGGTAAATCGTTAAAGAAGCCAAATGAATTTTGTGTGCAAATCTGAGGTTTACCAAAGGGGGAAAAAAGATCCTTATGTAATCATGCAAGGAAGGGCCAGATGCTGTTCTCCCGTTTAGGACACTCGCTAAATACGAAAAGCAGTCCCCATTCCCATTCAGCTGTTTTGTGTTAATAAACTTCCATCCATCATAAATTACTGGGGAAGCTGGCCAGATGCTTGAAACCCACCCGCCTTGTGGTCCAGGTTGCTCCTACTGGAGTTGCAATTTAGCTAACTTTGCTACTACAGTAGCTTGATATAATTAAAGAGTGGGAAGGGTGCACTTCTAGTGCTGTTGGGTCATTAAAGGTTTTTAGGGGACCCGAAATGTTTCTTCATTGCAGTAAAGAAGGAAGAGCTATTCTCCTGGCACAAAGAAACGAACGAACACAGTGCTTTTTTAAAAAAAGTTTAAGCACCCAGAGATGTAATGGGGACTCTCTGACATCAATTATGAAAATCAATACAGAAGGCCCCTCTGCTGGCTCTCTCCTGACAGAGGCAGAGAGCATGGCCAAGTCAACAAAGCAATGCTTGCTAAGCAAACTAATAAATTATGTCAGAACTGCATTTTAAAAGATGTCCTGAAAGATTTTTCTTTTTGATGCTGAAGTCTGTTTCTGAACCCAGTTTACTTACCTCATTCCTGAGAACAAGAAAGGCTCAATAAAGGGTTTTTACCTGCCTCACTGGTTTAAAATAACATACAGAGACTGTTCTACAAATCCTTCACCAGCTTAGTCCTGTGAGTAAGACAGAAAGCAAACAAGGGAAGGTAGAGGCTGACAGAGACTCTGCTAGTTACCATGTTGCTGGAATGCAAAAAATTATAAGGACGCCAGGATGTATTTCAATGCATCGAATAAATCAGAATATTCTGGAAGGACTTGCTTTCCTGACACTGGGCCAATTCCATCATTCCTTGTCACTAGACCCCAAATTACCAAAGGATATTTTGGTTCAAAATATCCTGTGGTGAGAATATTTTCTGTCACAGAGAGCTAACCTCACACCACCTTGGGTCTTCCCTGGCATACCTAGCAGACTGAGACTCTCCTAGAGTCTCCTAGAGTCCTTCTGGGTCCAGGAAAGGGAAAGGGTGAAGATCTTCCACGTGCTGGGGAGGGGGTGTTGTTTATTTAACTTTGGTTTTACTATTTAAGTGCTATATCAGTTAACAGTCCAATTTAGAGACAAGTTCCATAAATCAAGACAATGGCCTTTACACTCTCACCTCCCTCAGTTCCTGTAATAAGAAGAGAGCAGGGTACCAAATGGAACATATTGAGTTCCTCTTAGGGAGCCCTTTGGGACTCATTGTCAGCACTATACTGTGAGATGGTAATGGGAGATAGACTACAAGGGTGGTGGACAGAAAGACCTGGCTCATTCTGGATGTAGTTTCATCATGTCTGATGCTGGGGTCCCTAGATGACTCGTTCGTTCAGATCTGGGTAAGGCTCAGGGGTGGGACCAGTGGAGAACAAACAAGAAAGGGTGATAAGATTGCAAAATGGTGACCGAAGCTCCAGGAGGGAGAGGGCCCTGCATGTTCAAGGTCAAGGATAAATCAAAGGAGTTGGTCATAGGCAGACTTAGGGTTACTCTGGGCAGAGCTGTACATGAAGGAGTCAGGTGCCTAGGTGAGTTCACTGTTGTTTCTTATGAGCCCAGGAGGGGTACATACCATAAATCACATCTGACAGTCTGAGGTGTGCTCTGTGTGGCAATCTGGGCGTAGTTGGGGCTGAAAACTCAGCTGGGTAGTAGACCAGCTTGGGTTAAGGAAGGAAAGTTCATCCTGGACGTACTTGTTCTAAAGCTCAGTACACCATGAGGATTCCAACTCTTATAGGCTGTCACAAGGCAGGGTGGCTGATTTAGCAGAAACCCTGAATTCTGACTTGATCCAATTAGCATGCCTGGATGGTTGAAATCCATTGAGGACTACAGGGTTCTACTGCAGTGATGGAACGGTCTCATTTTGAGCTGTAAGTAAAGCAGATGAGGAGGATGTGAGCAGAGGCTGTCAGTCTGATCCTGGCTTGCAGGAGAATGGCTCAGTGATGAGGTGGGAACTAATGAGAACCAATTGGGTGTCTGGTCCTACGTAGTCCTGATCCTCTTGCCTAATGTCCACTCTCACAAAAAAAAAAAAAAAAAAAAAAACCAAACAAAAAAAACCAACCAAACAAACAAAAAAAACAAAAAAAACAAAAAAAACCCCTTAAACAGTTCTAGGCACAGCACAACCTAAGGATCATTTATCTTTGACTGAGTACCTACTGTGTGTCATTGCCAGACATGGAGGATAGACCTGAGACAGCCTCTTTAAGAAGACCTTCTAGGCCATGAGTGAGCCAGGTCTTTCACCTACCTCCCTGACCAGATCATGTGACACAGCGGGTCCTTTAGCTGCAATCACAATGGATTCAGAGTCTTCATACTTGTTCCTCCATTTGGAAATAGCTGCCCTGGTCCATCTTCCAGGACACAAAAGGTTATCCCTGACTAGATGAATGGATTCTCTCCCCAGTGACCCAGGAGTTATAGTAATAGCAATGTTCTCGTCTTCATCTTCCCCATCCAGATGTCTCTGTTACTGTCAGGATTTGTAATAGATGTCTGCCTAGTGTAGCTTATTGGTTGAGAGCTCAAGCTCTGGGGTGGGTGGGGCCATTTTAGTTCTATTCTCTAACCCCTGCTCCCCAGCTCTGTGTCTTAACCTTCAGTGCTTAAGCATTTTCACCAGAAAGAGGAATTGATAACCATGCCCGCTTTTTCATATCTGCATAATTAATTAACTTCCCTCTCTTAGCTTGAGTTTCTTTCTTAACGAAATCTCCTGACAGCCAGGAGCAGGGCAGAGGACATCAGTTTACAGGAACTATGGCAAAAGCTACAGTGGGTAAAAGAACTATATACACTTGTGAAATACAATAATCTATAGCTACAAAGCATGAGATTTTGCTTACAAAACACACTAGGATATTTCCAGAGTTGGGAAAGACAATTACCTTTTATGCTTACCAAACATGCACTGAGGTTTACACGGTCCAGAGCACATATGTGAAAAACATCTGATTTCAGATGATTTTCACTTAATCCCCGAAAACCAGGCCATTTCTGGAATTTAATAATTTACCAGTTGAAGATAATGAGAGGAGACAGGGTAGTTAAGGCTTCTAAAACACAGCAGGTGTGAATGACGCTTAATGAACCATATCTTACTTTTGATATTGAAAATTTGTAGTGATGAGGAGCTTAAAATAGAAGTCAGTCATTAAAAAAAGGAAATACAATAAAAGAAGTATATAAAGTTGTTGTCAGTAGATAATTAAAATACACAAGAAGGCATAGAATGACTTCAGTCATACATGAGACATGATGAGGCCGATGGGGACAGAAGTGAGAGGGGCAGGAGAGATTCCTCAAGGCTGAGGAGGGCAGGAGATGGTATGTGGAGCTTTTGGTCAAGAACATAGACTTAGGTAAATAGGAGTGGTCGATCTGATGCTCAATTGTGCTTCACAGTAACAACGCCTAGCAGCGTTGTGTTAGATAGATTTTAAACCATTCACATCAGGATTTTAAAAAATCTGTTCTCACTACAAAGAAATGATTAATTTCTGGGTTGATGGATATGTTAAGTTTACCAGTTTGGTTATGATACAATGTATGCATATATCAAAAATGTGATATGCATGCATCAGAAGTTCAGGATGAACTCCCTAAATGTGCCTCATTATTGCATACCATTGAAGAGTAAAGTTAGAAAAAAAAAGAGAAGATATAGGTTTTGAGTACTTTGGAAGGCAAGTTTTATGGAAGAAAGTGGTTATTTATTTCAGAACTGAGCAGTAATTGGTATGGTTAGCTTGTATCATCTTGCAGTGACTGTGGTCCAGGGAGTCACATATTTCTGGTACTATCACAAGCAACCTGGAATTTTTTATGTTCTTAAATGTCAATATTTAACTAACTAACTTTAGACTGTATTTATTGTGAGTGTGTGTGAATGTGCGACTGTGCATGCATGGGTGTGTATGTATGTGTGTGCATGTGTACACTGTGTGTGTGTGTGTGTGTGTGTGTGTGTGTGTGTGTGTGTGTGTAGCTCAGGGAATTTAGGGAAGTTAGTTTTCTCTTTCTACTATGCAGGTCCCAGAAATCAGGATTTTAAGGGTCTTTAGCTTCTGAACCATCTTGCTAGCCCTAATGTGAACATTTTGAATACTCTGTATTGTAATTCCTGAGTGATTTATCAGACAGTGTATTCTCTTTGTCCTTAATTCTCTGAGAGTCAGCACCATGGTCAGCCAGTGCTCTATTCAATTAGAGTCTGGTTAATGAGTCATCATAAGCTCTCTGTGTAGACTCTATTTGGGGTGAGCACCCAACGGACTCCACGGGAACATTAAAACTCCTCTGAATAGAAATGAATTCTTCACTCAGAATTGTCTTAATTCAGTCTCTTACATTCATCATTCTAAACTCAAGAAATAATTCTGATGACTAGGAAATGGTTAGGGGACATTTTCATTTGGTGTTCTGAGCAAAGCTGTTGTTGCTGACACAAGATATAGATTAAATGCAGTTGAGTAGTTAATATTTAGAAAATAAATACCAGCACTAGTCTCATTTGGCACAAAGAAACTGAAAGCCAGCATGGTGGTACAATGACATTCTCTAAGTGAATGTGTTGGATTTGGAGTCAGGCACTCTGACTCGAAAATTAGTGGTCCTAGGCTACTGTACCACATCGACCTTGGGTTTGGGTGGACATTTTGATTATGGTTATGTATGTGTGGGTATCGGATAAAAATGACTCAAGTACTTGACAATATCTGACAATGGAGTGTCTATCTTCACATGACCCATGCATGGTTGTGTGAATTTGTTTCTGTGGGTCAGACTTCACCTTCTCAAAGG
The DNA here is from genome assembly GCA_019843815.1 of Montemys delectorum. Lineage (NCBI taxonomy): Eukaryota > Metazoa > Chordata > Mammalia > Rodentia > Muridae > Montemys > Montemys delectorum. Next base: position 29,556 of record JADRCD010181520.1, read on the forward strand.
GCTAAGATTCACTCTCTTCTTACCTTCTGCCTAGATGTATTGATTGTTTATTGAGGACTTTGGGTTAAGTCTTTGTTGCCTCCTGATTATTTATTTATTTTTAAAGTTTTAAGTATGTGCACATGTGTTCCTGAGTTTGTGTGTGTGTGTTTGTGTGTGTATACAAGTGTGTGTGCATGTGCACTTGCTAAAGCCAGTAGAAGTCACCGAATCTGGAGCTGGAGTCACAGGCAGTTTCGAGCCTTCCGATGTGGATGCTGGGAACAAAATCCTGGTCCTCTGCAAAGGCAGCAAGTGCTCTTCACCACTGCGCCAACTCTCCAGCCCTTATGTGTTTCCTGAACCACAGTCTCTTGTAGCCCAGGCTTGTCTGGAACTTTCTATGTAGCTAAGGGTGACTCTAAGCGCTATATTATTTCCCTTCATCTCCCAGTTGCCAGGATCGTGACTGGGGACATCTGTGCTTGTCTCCTCATTTACTTTTTTCAAATACAGATATTTTTGAAGAAGAAGCAACGTGTGCATTATAACTTCAAATACTCCAACATGGCTAGTCTACGAATTGGATTTCCCATGCCATGCAACATTTTTAAAGCCCAGGTATCTTAGGATACCTAAGACAGACACTTCTAAATTCATGAAATTGAATCTTATTGTAACATTTTAAACCTTACTGAAAAACAAAGTCAGGTATAAATTATTTAATTTGTATCATGGGTTATAAAACACTAACATCAAGGGATCATTAGAGACAATTTTAAATCAAAAGTTGATTTGAAAATATGAGAAATTACGCCTTGAGCCCATGGTTACGGTTAGCATTTCTTTGGGAGATCTAACATAGGGTCTTAATTGATATAGAAGAGAGAACAGATCATAGCACAGAGTCTGATTAACTTACAAAGTGAAGACACACACTGGCCTGACAGCTCTACCTCCCACCCAGTAAAGGATATAATAATAACACCCTCCCCCCCCCCCCGATCTAATGAGGTAGGCTCTTGGATTAGTTCTTCTCATTCATATTTTAACACGTTTTATTTATTTATCATGTGCATGTGTAGAGGTCAGAAGGCAACTTGCAGAAGTCAATTCTTTCATTCACCATGTGAGCTCTGGGATTGACCTTAAGAAGGCAGTGTTGACGTTGACAGCAAGTCCTTTACCCTTTATCCTTTAGCTAACTCTCTGTTCTACCCTGCTTGCCTCAACATCAACTACTTTTCTTTACTTGTTGAACTTTCTATCATTATATCTATATCATATATGCTCTGTGATATATAGCTTTATCCTGATCATGAAATTCATTCACGCAGTCAAGTACAGCAGTATCTTTTAATTTAGTATAATATCCCATTTAGGGGCTTCAGTTTTCTATGCATGCAGATTAACATAGATGTATATTACCAGTACATTCTTTACTGCACCATTGACAGTTGCTACAAATCGTATCGTATTTAACATATCACAAACAATCACTAAAACATATAATCAATGTGCTATTACTAATGAAACAGTTAAAATAAGCAAATATTAATACAGACACCAAACATTCATAGAGACACCAAGATTTAGATCTCATTCAATGTGAAATTGCAAATGGAGATTCACATTTCTAAATGATTCTTGAGATGCTTAAAAAGCTTTCCAATAATTAAATTTAATATCATTTTAAATTTACATGAATAGAAACTGAATAATCAGGTTTTATTTTTCTTATCTAACATGCTTGTGACTGGAGAAATGGCTCAGTGGTTAAGAGAGCTTGCTGCTCTTACAGAAGACTGGAATTTGATTCTTGTCACCCACTTTGGGTAGGTGACTCACAACCACATGTCATACTAGCTCCTTTAGGAAGATTTAGTGCTCTGTTCTGGCCTCCATGGGCGCTGTTCTGCATATGCAAACTCACAGACATAAACACAAATATAAAACACTTGGGACCAAACAGGTTTTAGAGTTCAAATCTTTTTTAGATGTTTTATTTTGTTTTTATTGTTTATTTGAGACAAGATTTTTTATGTATCCCAGGCTGGCCTTGAGCTCACTGTGTGACTCAGGCTGGCCTTGACCTTGCTTCTTACAAAGTAAGACTACAGTCGTGTGCCTTACGTTGGCCAAGATTTTTCATATATTTACACATATGTAGTGAGATATCCTACAAACAAGATTCGAAGACCTTCTAGGATCAAATTAAAATGAGTATTTTTCCTTCTAGGATTTGAACAGGGGCCACTCTGTTACCCCCGCCCCTTCTTACCATGGTCATGTCTCTGCCCCCCCCCCCCCATTTAGGACCATTCTTATCTGCCCAAGAACAAACAAAATGGAGCAGAACACGACTGGCTTCCTACAGTATTTTCTTCAGCTCTATGATGAATTTTCTTGCATTCTGTTTTTCTAGAACTGTCTTTGTTTTGCCTTCTGTTTTGATTTTGGATTCTATATCTCTTTTATTAGGTATAAGCTACATCCAATAAAATGTGCAAATATGGAGTTTATAGCCTGATTTGCTTTTACAGATATACACACCTTGTTTAATCACAACTCAGATTAAGATATAGAACATTTTTAGCATGCCTCTGTTTCCCCAGAGGCAGGCAGGAAGCCTGACCTTCAGACAGGTAGAGGGTAGTGTTACCATCCTTTTCTCTTTTAAAATCTGTAGTAAAAGAGTCCTACGTTGGGATCTACTTCATGTCTGTCTCTTGGGAGTCGACACTGTGTCTGCTAGTGTCCTCTGGGTTGCTTTGCAAAGTAGTAGCTTGTTTTTTATTGCTTTATATAGTTTTATGATATGACATTACCATGATGTCTCTGTTAAGTTCTGACGGTCAATTGCATCGTGTGCACTTTGAAGCATTTGTAAATAGTGCTTCTGTTGGTATTGTTTGTGAACTTGGAGGACATTGTGCAAGTCTTTGTTGCATATGTTTGAAAATAAAGCTGCTGGGTCATTGTGTGTCTGTGTTAACTGCACTGGCGTGGTGGAGTAATGTCCTTTATGGCTTATAGTGTCTCGTACCTGGTCGTCAGAGCCCCACATCTTCAGCAGGGCTTGTTATTTTTACATTGTAGCCATTCTGGCCCTTGTATATGGGATCTCACTGTGGTTTTAATTCATGTTTGCCTGATGATCTATAATGCTGAGCAACAGTCCGTGTGCTTATTTGCATGTTGTGAGTGTCTGGGATGCCTTTGGCCTAGTTGACAAGCTGGATTATGTCTCTGTTTCTTGGTGCTTTCCAGGAGATTCTGAACCGAAGGCCTTTGCTAGATCCCATATCAGTTGCTTTTTCCCAAAATACCTGGCAAAAGCTGGGTTAGGAATGCAAGGTTTATTTTGCCTCACAGGCCATGGTTATAGTCTACCACGGTAGGGAACTCGGGGCTGCAGGAGCATGAGGCAGCTGGCACATTGCATCTACAGTCAGGGAGCAGAGAGGGATGGATGCTCATGCCAGACTGACTTGGAATGTACCGGCCATGCTTAAGTGGGTCTTTCCACCTTAGCTAACCATACCTGGAAACTCACAGACCTGCCTGGATGTTCGTCTTCCGGCTGATTCTAGATCTATCCATTTTACAAACAGCAATGTGCTAGTTGATTCCAGTTTTGTTTTTTGAGACAGGGCCTCTCTGTTATAGATTGCTGCTGCCGATGTCATAGTCCCACTGAGGGAAGTTCAGGGCAGACATCTGGAGGCAGGGACTCCAGCACAGATTTGGAGGAATGCTATCTATGTACTAGTTTGCTCTTCATGGCTTTCTCAGCTTGCTTTATTATACAGTCCAGAGGTGAAACAACCCACAGTGGGATGGAAGCCCTTCTCCTCCTCCTCAACCATTAAAAAAGAAAAAAAAAAAACCTCATAAGCTTGTTTACAGGCCAATCTGATGGAGGGATTTTTCTCATGAGGTTCTCTTTTCCCAAATGACACTAGATTGTGTCAATTTGACAAGGAAAACACCCAACTGCCACTAGTAGTAAGCATCATCAATATATACATCACAAATCTCCTCGTCTCATGTGTTGCCTCCTTCCTGGGCATCTTGCTTTGATGCAAGGAAGCTACTCATTTTGATGAAGTCCGGCAGTCAATCTTTAATTTATGATTTGTTTTAATGACCTGTCTAAGAAATGTGTACTACTCCTAAGCCATAAGATATTATTCTGTCTTGGTGAGGAAACATTGCTGTTTTCTCTTTTATGTTAGCTTTGAGGCCCATCTGAAATTAATTTTTCATAAGGCATGTAGTACATTTCCCCATGTGATTGTCCAGCTGATATAACTTGTTGAAAATGACAAGCCTTTTTCCATTGTACTTCAGTTACATTTCTGTCATAGGTCAAGTGATCACATATATGCGTGTCTGATACACAGATACAGTGTCCTATTCTGTTCTCTACTGGCAGCCATCTGTCCCTTGAGCAATACAATCTATATTAAGGGCATACATTTAAAATAAGTCTTGATTAATTGATTTACATTGATTTTTAAATTAATTTATTCAATTATATTAATACCATGGAAATGGTTACTGGAATCTATGTATGCTTACATTCTATCTACAGACTATTTTGAAACACATGCACACACACATACATATACATGTCTATATATTTGAGCTGATGATGTCCCCACTTATTATTTCTTGATTGATCAATGGATTGATTGGTTTTTGAAGCAGTCTTTCTATGTAGCTCAGCATTATACCCAGTCTCTAGATCCCAAGTTTTGGGATTTCAAGGATGTGTCACTAACCCTGACAAGTCTGGAAATTTATGAAGATCCTTATGCCTCTTGTGACTAAACTCTTCTGTAATTTCTCTTAATAAACATATTTTTATGCAGAGTTCTAGTGTATTTTAAATTTTATGTTAAAGTATCTGATGGAATCAGATTGTGTATTTTAGGATAGCTTCAAACTCACCATGTAAATGAAAATGACCTTCGGCCTCTGACCTCCTACCTTTCCCTCTCAAGTGTAAACATGCAGCCTAAAGCCTGGTTTAATACTTTACATATTATTGTTCATTTAGGCTTGATTTTTGTAGGATATTTTGCTACATATGAAATTGGAGTGTGGCCATTTCTTTTTCCGCAGTGAAGGTTCTATTCCATTTTTTTCCCTTTATTTATTCTAGTATGTCAGCTGTCTGTCTGTCTGTAGGAAGTCCGCTGTCTCCTGTCTTGCCTTCCTCCCCACTCCTCAAAAGATAAATAATGCACCATTTTTTGTTCTATTTTTTTTCTTAAATTTTTCTCTTGACTTTTTTTTATAATGATTTTACTGTTATATACTCTTATGTGTGTGTGTGTGTGTGTGTGTGTGTGTGTGTGTATGTGTGTGTGTGTGTGTGTGTTTTAAATCTACTATTCTTTGAGTCGTAGCATTTCTTGAACCCTGGTTTGACTATAATTTTTGGTTTTTGAGACTCCTTGGCTAATTGTCCGTTTAAGCATTAACTCAGATTCCCTTTACTTTCCCTCCTTTCTGAGAGACTCATACTTCAGAACTAAAAACCTCCAGCTCTCCCTGCATCTCACGGTGTTTTCTATGCTTTACCATCCCTTTCTGCTTCACTCAGCCTTGCCTCTTTTCTCCCGTGGCCTCTCCTTTTCTAACTCCCCTTTCAGCTGTGCCTACTCTTCTGTTAAAGTTATCTATTGGGTTTTTACCTTTCATGATTTTTTTAATATTATTTCTACTTTTGAAAATACGTACTCTAGCTTTCTTCTTTTTTGTGAATGTATTATAGTTATTTTAAAGAATTTGCCTAGCATCCAGGACAGAGATAATTCTGTTTTTTATTGTGTATTGTTTGGGTTGGTTCTGTTTCTTGGTGTGATTAGCTTTATACAATCACGTTTCACTGTATGCTAAGTAACTCTGCTCCAAGGAAGACATCCCATCACTTGGAAAGCAGCTGAAGGGTGGAATGTACTTTAATGAGGTCAGGAAATCACCCTCATCTCCTTTTTTCCCTCTTTGTCCTTTTTCTTTCTCTTTCCTCCCTTCCCTTCCCTTCCCTTCCCTTCCCTTCCCTTCTCTTTTCATTTCATTTCATTTCTTTTCCTTTTCCTCATTCCTTGACAGCCTCCCAGTGAGCACATAAAATTGTTTTCTAAAGTCCTATTCTTTGGTAGGATAAGGACTTGGTTCCCCTCCTCTCGTAACCTTGAGATTATAGGAAAAATTCTCTCACCCTTGCCCCTCTCTGATGGCTTCTTAGCTTCATTTCTGTAGAACTTAACCAGAAAATAATTCTAGGGAAGATTATTTTGGGATGGACCCTTTCATCTGCACCTTGCTCCTCTCTGAGATCTTGCTTTTTAAACTTTGTTTTTGGGACACAGAATCTCCTTATATAGCACTGGCTGGCCTTGAATTTGAAATCTTTTCATCTTGGCCTCCTGAGTGCTGGGATTACAGACATGCAATAGCACACCAGGCTCCCTGGCTGCCTTAACAGCTCTGAATCTCAAGCTCTGCCTCCCCAGCTGAGAGACTGCCTAACTCTCCTGGCTCTTGTGCCTCTTAACAGTCCCCTCCTTTAGCGTTCCCGAGTTTCTTGCCTCATACCCTCAAATGGCAAACATCCCCAAATGGAAGAGTTGGAGATAATTTGGCTCTTCTGAGGACTTCCCTTTTCTTTGTAATGTGACTTATCATCTTGGTTGCTATGACATTTCTCAGATGCCTTTAAATAAGTAGTTTCATGTGTCAATGTTTCCAGCAGATGCTCCTAATGAGTTGGAAGCTTCGGCCATCTTTAAAATTTAACAAACACATGCTGCATTCTCCAACAAGCCAAAGTCAGACTCATAAGTAATGAGATATAGTCATTTTTCATAAAAGTAGGACAACCTAAGACTACCTTCATAGTGTTCCTCTTTGTTCTGATTCCTTCTGCTGCCTTCACGTAAAACCATGTTCAGAATAAAAACTAGAGAGATGGGCTGCTCTTGCAGAGGACTCAGGTTCAAGTCCCAGCACCTACATGGCAGCTCACAACTATCTGTAACTCCAGTTCTCAGCCATCTGATGCCCTCTTCTGGCCTCTGTGAAGTAGTGAACAAATGTCCATGCAGGCAAAACACCCAGATGCTTACGCGCGCGCACGCGCGCGCGCGCGCACACACACACACACACACACACACACACACACACACACACGAAGAATGAAAAATGAAGATTACAATGGTCCTTACCTGTCGTGTGGATGAAAGGCACTCAGCATCTGAGCACATCATTACTATGGTTTAAGTGCTGGCTTCAAGAAGAAGCCATCTGCATCATGGTCTCACCATCTGCAAGTACTCTGGCATAGTCTCTGGGGAAGGTATAGGCTGATGGAGGCTCCACCATCCAGTGTCGTCAGCATTATCAGCATTAGCTTTCTTTTTTTTCTTTTTTTTCTCTTAGATATTTTCTTTATTTACATGTCATATGATATCTCCTTTCCCAGTTCCCCCTCTAAAAAAAAAGAAAAAATGAAAACAAACAAACAAACAAACAAACAAACAAAAAAACCCTGTTCCCTGTTCCCCCCTTCTCACCAGCATTATCTATTTGCAGTATAAATATCTCAGCGACCCAGCAGGTTGACATCTGTCGATCATTTCTGCATTCATGAATCTGAGGGCTCTATTTTAAGCAGATAGGATTTAAAAACTGTCAAGAGCAGACACTTAGGAGGTATGCCTATCTTGTTCCGGAGGCATTTGTCTTTAGCAGGTGCCCCCTTCAGACTTATCAAAGAGGGAGAGTGCCTTCCTTCTTTGGATAAGTATTATGCATTAACCATATGCGTTTAGGTGCTCCAAGAAGTTTGTAAGGAATTTAAATCATTCCCCATAGAATCTCCAGCTAAGACTTCTCACCAGTCAAACCAGTGTGTGACTAAGACAGACATTCTTCTAGGAAGGTCTTAGTGTGAGTTCCCATGTGCAGCTACATGGGGGGGACCCAGGAGGGCTTCATGGATGAAGGGGTGTCACTGACCCCTGTTCTCAGCAGTTCAAACATAGTCACTATATTTGAAGTTTGGAATAGTGACTGGCTCAGTCTCATCATTCCTGATGGATTTTTTTCTCTTGCTTTGGTTTTCTGGTCTGTCTGAGCAAGTTTTACTTTAGAATTCAGTGGTTCATTCTCAAGAGAGTCTATCTTAAGTGCAAGTGGATATTCTGGGATGTCTCTTAAGGCTTTGAGCTCTTACCTGCCAGCATGTCCCTGTACCTCACCCCCTTCTTGGGTGCTCAGCAGCTGTCAGAGATGAATGGAAAAATAGGCAGAGAGAGGACCAAGGCTCTATTGCCCAGAGCCTTGAAGGGGTTTCAGTGAATTTGTGGCATTGAGAGAAAATTCTTTTTAATCATTTCCTCTCGTTTGCTCGCTGGCTCCATGAATTTTTCCAGAAGGCAATGGCCCAGAACTTTATGGAAACCAAATGATATGTTACATGAGAGAAATGAAAGATAATTGATTCAGAATATTAATCCCTCTCCTCCGTGTAGTTCGGGAGAGACGGTTCTCCCACTGTCCTTGGAATCCAAAGGGGGTTTTTATATAAGGCTGATGTTAATTTGTCAAGTTGTGTAGCCTCAAAATAGTTCTTATAATAGGTTAGGGCTCCAGCAAGGAGGCACGCTGGCTTTGAAGGGAAAGCAATAAGCAGAGCCCAAAGGAGGCAGAGACCAGAGGGCTCCAAACTTGAGACTGCCTTCTGCAAGGCCTAGACAGGAGTGTCCAACCTTTTCATGCTGCAATGTGACACTGTCATCTGCAAAAGTGCTGGGCCGTATTCATAGCAATTCTGAAACTCACAAGACCCAGGGGCCTCCAAGGTGGACCCGTCTGGACTAGCACACTCTCAGGCTCAATGCAGAAGTTCTCATTATTCAGTTAAACTGACCATTGGAATTGAGTAAGTATTCCTAAGTATGGTTATAGGTTCTTAGACACCTTACCTGCCTGAGAGTGGATGTCTCATGGCCCATTTTTCCTAGTCTGAGGAGCATGGGATACAAAGGAAATTTACATAACAAACTCTGCCCACTACCATTGGGTTCAGACAACTTCTCAAGAAGCTTTGGGAGCACAGTAAAGAAAAGAAGCTGAGTATAGAGGGAGGACCTATGGCGACTGGCAAGAGTGTACCTAGAGGGCTGGTCTTAGAGAGTAGCGCTCCCTGCTGGAGGGAGGGCTCCAGACTCTGCATATGGTAGTTCATCTGGTTTGGAGGCAATTCTTATCTTTGGGCTGTTCAACATTTTTCTCCCAGCATAATATTTTTGTCTTTGGGGTATTTTATATCACATACCCCAATCACACTCACTTCCCAGTCCATCCAGGTCCACCCCTTCTTTTGTGACCCACCCCCCCTGAAAATAATGATAAGAAAAAAAAAACAGTTCAATTTGTATTGTCCATATTAAACTCCCAGTGGCCAGCCCCTTAAAGAAAACTGAGTTCATATTGGTGTCCATATCCCGTGCTTGCTCTGGAGGCCAGCCATGTTGATGCCCTTGGCCTATGCTGCTGCTGAGGGCTATGATGTCATTCATTGTTTTGACTAATGGCCAGAGAACATCAATGACACCTGAGGAGTAGGGATGTCCAGAGCTACTCTATAAAGGGCCACCTAGTAATCATGCCAGCTCTGTTGTGACAGTTCTGAAGCAGCCACAGACAATGCATAACAAACGAGAGTGGCTGTACTCAGATAATTTGTTCAACCTTTAGAGATGAAAATATGGACAACATATCAACTCAACTTACCACAAAATATTATTCTCTCTTGGATTTTTCTTCCCCAACCACTTAAAGATGTAAAACTCATTTCTAAGTCACAGGCTATACAAAAGGTGGGGGTGAGTGGGTGTGGCCCGAAGATATACTTTGTCTTCTCTAGAGCACAGACAGTGGGGTTTGGAGGGCTTCCTGCTATAGTTAATGATGGGACATAAGAATCGTGAGAAACTTAAGTAATGGACCAAGTTTAATAAGATATAATGGGATAGACTCACTGGTTCAGCAACTACTCATGGGCATCCATTTATTCCCCTCAGTGGCAATGAGCAGTCAATCCTCTAGCTGAGATTCTGCCCCTGGCAGCTTATGTTGGTCTGTACTCTAAAGATAGCCTAAGTCAAACAGCTTAATCTAAGTCTAAGAGTTGAGTACCTCTTGCCTTCAAAGACATAGATATGACTCTGCTTTTAGGTTCAGGGAACAAAATACAAGATGAGGGCCGTGTTGAGTTCAGGCTCTCTGTGGACTCAGTATGAATCTGTGGTATATGGCAGCTGAATTAAAGGTGGCACCCTTGGAAGCTATGATAACAGAAGTAAAGGACTCAAAGGAAAATATGTGGTCCTCCATTTCTTCCCTGGACTGGTCAGGCTCTGTCTTAGGAAGGAGTAGGTCCCTCATCTAATACCCATGCACCACAGAGGGTTTTCTTTGCATCTCATAAGAGGGAGCGGTGGTTTCTCAGGGATGCTGTAACAACTCAGGCTGGCTTTCTGTCAGAGACCATTTTTAAGCATATGATGCTATGGTAGGAGTGTGAGGACAAAGCCAATTCATGGAGATCTGAAAGAACATGTGGGTTGCAGAGCCACAGAAGGCTCCAAAATCATCAAGCCACGGCTAGATGAAAGGGCCTAATAGAAAGCCAGTGTCCCTGGATCGTAGATATTGACAACAGAATACAAAGCCTCATGGGTACTGGGATGTTTTGGGTGATTCTTATTTTGTGATGAGAATCCTCGAGATGCCTGTATTTTTTGTTAATGGGACTATGGGACTATTCATTATTTGGGAATTGCTTATGCCCACGGTATCGAGGACAATGTTTATGACTGTGATCTTGAGTCTCTGAATGTACCACTGAAGAACAAATAATGTTATTATTATCCTGGCACAAAGTGCATGCTGCTGTGTTGCAATTGTTTCAAAGCAGGACCATCGACATACATGTAACTTTCTACTAAGCAGAATGTTGTATTACCAAGCATCTATTGAGTCTTCAGCCAGACTGAGGCAAATGGATGGCATTTTCCTTCTCGTGTGGCTGTGGAGTGACTGGGAGAATATGTAAAGGTGGCATCTCTTTCCCTGGAACATCTGCTATTCATTTCATACCCACGTCTTCTAAAAGGACCAGCAAAGGACGTGATTAAACCTCAGCCACCTGGAGACCTGGAGCATCTGACTAGCTCACAGACACACACTTCTCTTCATGTCAGCGCTTTTGAAACCATGTTATCTTTCAACAAACTGTGTGGCCGTTGCTTCTTTAGTTGCCCCCTCTTCCTCCCTCTCATTTTCCACCCTTCTTTTCATATGAAAATTCAACCTGTCCCATACTTACTAGTATTTCACATTTTATGAGACTTAGCACTTACATGGCACAGCTCAATATATTGGTCGATGATAAACCACGCATATGACAGATGTCTTGTAAGTTTACCATGAAGCCAGAAAATTCCTACTGCCTGGTGATATTGTTGTCAACAGGCCTTCATATCCTAGCACACGACTCAAGGGTTTGCGGTAGTGTTGGCGTCAGCAAACCCACTGTGCTGGCAGTTGTATAAAAGTATACTGGGTATAATTATTTAGAGTATATAATACTTGACAGGGATAGGGGGCCACTGTGTTCCTAGGTTGTGTACTAATTACACCATCCTTTTATTACTTTAGAGAGGATTCCTACGAATAAGAAAGTTCGTTATAGGCCTGAAGAGATAGGTAGCTAAGAGAACCTATGCTCTTGAAGAGGACCCCAGTTTGATCCCCAGCACCCACGTAGTGGTTCACAACTGGTTTGTTACTCTAGTTCCAGGTGATCCAACATTCTCTTCTAACCTCTGTAGACACTACACACTTGAAGTGCACACAAACTCATATAGGCAGACACCCGTGTTACTGTAAAACTGGGTGCGTGGGAATGTAGAAGCATCTTGCCATTCTCATGGATTTGATTTGATCACTTGTTGTTTGTTTCACCATAGTCCCTGGAGCAACACATATATAAATAGGTGTATGCATGTTTATGGGCATATGTGGAAGGCAAGGAGTCAAATAAATAGTTACACCATTCCATGATAGACATACTATAATTTTTAAAATTGTGAGCTAGGAAAAGTGTGTGTGTGTGTGTGTGTGTGTGTGTGTGTGTGTGTGTGTGTGTGTGTGTTTACACATGCAAATGTGCATGCAGGGGGATCTGGAGGTTGGAGATCTATGTTGGGAATCTTCTTTGACTGTTCTCCACTTAATGTTTTGAGACAGGGTCTAAGTGGACCTAGAAGTCACTGATTGGCTTGACTGGCTGGCCAGAAGGCCCAGGGATCCACTTGTCTTCCCTCTGCCCCTGATGCTAGGCTTATGGACACTCACCATGGGCCAATAGGGATCCAAATTTAGGTTCTCCTCCTGTACAGCAAGCAACTTTCCTGAGTCACCTCCCTAAGCCATCATGGTAGCCCTCATGAGTGGACAGTCAGTACTTCTCACTGGATGAAGGATGCCTGATATCCTTCCTCTCGCTACAAAGTGTCAAGTTCTTCCCCTTCTCAAGATACTGTGGCCCCCTAGTCTGAGGACACACTTAACCTAAAGAGCTCTGGAAATTCTCTCAGAGACCACACAGCAGCCTGGATACAGTGTCACATGTATAGAAACTGTCTGCCTTAAAACTTGAGAAGATATTTCTAAATTATCTAAAATTTTCATAATTACCCCCTCCTTCTCCACTCTGGTCTCTTCTTTTCCCTTCCCTCTCTCCTCTTTCCCTTCATTCCCTCAGGTCCATCTCTTCCCTCCCTCCTCTCTCTCTTCCTTCCTCCCTCTTCCCCTCTCTCTTCCCCCTCCTTCCTCCCCTTCCTCCTTTCCCTCCTTTCTCCTCCATTCCTTCCTTTCTTTCCTCCTTTATTTCTTCACACCTTTGGCAAAAATCCTTTCATTCCGGGAACCCTTTATCTCCTTGTAATAAATAGTTTATGAACTCTTACTTTAATACTTATTCATAAAAGTCATACTTGTTTTAAAAATGGTTTAACCCCCTCCCAAGCATAATAAAAACAATATCCAAATTCCTACTTGTCAAAGCTAGTCTTGCTGTAATTATTTTTAACTAATATTTGGTCAGGGAAGGGGATGGAGACAGGGTTTCTCTGTGTAGCCCTGGCTGTTGTAGAACTTACTTTGTAGACCAGGCTGGCCTCAGAGATCCACCTGTCTCTGCTTCTTTGAGATTAAAGGTGTGAGCCACCACATCTTGCACTATCTGGTATTTTTAATTTGCCAATAAATGCTTAGTTGAAATTCACTTGTGATGTGTTTGAAACTAAGCCATTTTTACTTAACAAAGTATTGTCTTTGTACATGCTACTAAAACCACTCATAATTGTAACTTTTGGTAGCTGTTTACTACTCCACTGAATGCTGGCTGCATTTCTTCCACCATTCCACTGAGGGGTCTTAGAAGGGTAAGTCCAATTTCTACTTCAGCTTGTAAATTAATATAAAAAAAGTCTACCTTGGGAACTAAATAACTGCCCAAGGGTAAAGACTGGCAAAGGCTTTAGTAAATGTACAGATAGTATTCAGGCCTTTCATACCATGGGGTTAATTTGCCTGTGGGAGTACTCAAATCAGCACTTGCCTTGCAAAACTTCAATGGTCATAGACAGTGTGGGAACCAGGGGACACAGATTTCAATTCACTTTATTTACTGTCTAGCATGTGGGATGCCCTGAGTTTAATTAAAAAAAAAAAAACCTTTACTAAATCAGGACTCTAGTGATCACTTTGTAAATTCTTATTTCACTGTTTGCCACTGTATTTCAAGGCCTCAAGACCTTTCTTGGAACCAGAAAAGAAATGGATTACTATTCTTCCACGGAGCCCTTAGCCTTGCTTGCATAGGCCCACCTAGGACTGAGTCAGGGAATGGTCTGGCTTCTGCATCAGTCAGACTGTCTGCAGCCTATAGTAC